>JACBKR010000147.1:27500-72729 GCA_014218235.1 Colocasia esculenta | reverse complement strand
CGCTACATCGCGACCAGGTCGCGACGTGGCTGCCCGTCGTGATCCGCCTGTCGACGTCAGCACCCTGTGCCGCGCGTGACACGTGGCGCACATGCAGACGACGAGCCAAAATTGGCAACCAGAACGCGATGTCCCGGGTGTCACGATGAGAACGCGACGCACCCCTCTGTCGCGTTCAGGGACAGAGAACAAGCATGCGTTTTGGGCCAACCAGCCGACCCACAATGCCCCGAAAACCTATGAAAGCACTTGCTACTCACAATGTGGGCCACACACTGGCCACCACAACGAATATAAGACGATCCGAACAGTCGATATGTTACACTAGTCTGGCAGAAGGAATATCCGACGGAGAGTTTTTCCAAGTCAGAGAAAGTGTGATATAGAAACAAGTGCTCGACGTTCCAGAGGAATTCTAGAACAGTGGAGTGTCAGTAACGGTATTCCAAACCAGCAAAAGACGAACACAATTCCATTTAAAATAGGGAAATGTAACATACATTTGAAGTAAATTACTAGATACATTAGAGATATTTTCATGTCAAGTCAAGTCATAATGGATGGTTACAAGTATGTGCATGTGATAAAGAAAATCATAGATATGAAGAGATCAAGTGTATGGCTTTTAATTAATACATGTTCATATTATAGCATCTTCTTTTACTGTGGTAAGATTGTTAACAGCTGTATAATCACTGTAGAAAGACAAGAGCACCAAAAATCTAGGGTTTCTACACAAAAGTCTAGAAGGCGACTACCCTGTAGGAACGCAATAGGGTACATCCAGAACGCAACAGGGTCTTTCACAGAACGCAACTGGTCTGTCAGGACAGCCAGCAAGAACGCGACGCCAGGGCCTGTCTCATTCAGAATGCGACAGGTTTTGGGTCGTGATCAGCCCTTGAGAACGCGGCCTATCGGGCCGTTGTGTCTCAGGTCCTATGCCTGAGCCCGAAAAGGAAATAGCTTGCCTTGGATTACGGTCCAAGTTTCTCAAGCTTTGATATAGGGTAGTTTAAAAATTGAGATCTCGGTGTGCAGATGATTAAAAAACATGAAACCAATTTTAAACGAATATAGACTTGTGAGGGTATACACAGTAAATAGGAATTTGAAACTAATCATGGTTTTGATAGGCTTTGAATAGGTTCTTTCATGAAGAACACAATACATGATGCAGTGATGGAAAAAGAATTAATTCGTGTAAGATACCCAATAGAAATTGGAGAAAACAGTGGCAAACGATTCCTGACAACCAGTAGTATGTATAGTAAAATTTGCATGGAACGAGATCAAGTGTACATAGAGATCTAAGATAAACATGAGGGTTCGGGGTCATGGTCGTAAAAGAACTTCAAAATTGAAAATCTTAAGATAGGGTCGATGAATATTAGAGCAAATAGAGGGCTTTTGTTCCTGATGTCAAGAACATCCTACATACGAGAGTAATTAGGTTTTGCTTGTGAGAATGCCTACCTTTGGGTCAATTTGACATCTAGGACTTAGAACTCGAAGAACAGTTGGTAGATCATGAGCAAGCCTTTCTCCCACGATTTCTCCCTTCCTTTGGCCTCTCCTTCACATCCAGCAAGTCTCAGCAATGCAATACGGTTGGCCATGAAGAGGTGGGGTGTATTTAAGCATCTAGTGTTTCTAATTCCTACTACAACTCTAAATCCTATTAAATTCTGAATTTCCCTATTTCTTCCAACCTTCTAAGCTTTCCTCCTCCTTATTGGGTTAGGTTGGGTTCCAAATTCATACCTAGCTAATTAGGGTAGGTTTAGGAGTCCAATTCCAATATATGTTAGCTATATTAATGATTTTCTTACTCTCTTCAATTTAGGAAACAATTATATTATGAATTTAGGTTATTTTCCTCTTAACCCATATTTCAAAATTCCTATTTTGGCCTAATAACTTTTACGTGATCTATTTAGCAAAGCCCATTATTTCTTTTTGTTTAATGAGTTTTAATTAAATAATTTTCCTTTAAAATTTTTTGATTTATTTATTTATTAAAAATATCGAGTTGCTACATCAGACATTCCTTTAGTTTTTGGAAGGCGTACTCACACTCATTGCTCCATACAAAGGGTACTTGCTACCAAGTCAACTGAGTAAGTGGTGCAACAATTCTAGAGAAGTTTTCAACAAATCGACGGTAGTAACTAGCCATACCCAGAAAACTTCAGACTTCAGTAAGGGTCTGAGGTTGTTCCCAACGCTGGATGGCTTCAATCATGGAAGAATCTACCACCAATCCATCTCTAGAAATAATGCGACCCAAGAATGTCACTTGTTCCATCCAAAATTTGCACTTACTAAACTTGGCATATAACTTATGATCCCTTAATAATTGCAAGGCAATCTGTAGGTGTATCTCATGCTCTTTCATACTTTTTGAATAAACCAAGATGTCGTCGATAAATACCACAATAAATTGATCTAAGTGTGGTATGAAAATATCGTTCATTAATCACATGAACGCAGCAGGAGCATTAGTCAATCTAAATGGCATCACAACAAATTCATAATGCCCGTACCTGTTCCGAAAGGTCGTCTTATGGATATCCTCATCTTGAATTCTCAATTGGTGATATCCAGACCTGAGATCAATTTTCGACAAGTGTTGAGCTCCTGACAACTGATCAAATAGATCGTCAATCCGGGGAAGTGGATGCAAGACCCGGACTCTTGGGGCCCTTGGCCCTATCCTCAGGGTCGCGATGGACCCCTTGGTCACGAAATGGTTGCACTAGAGGAGCCTGTCGCGACACGATTTTGGTCGCGGCACACCTGGGCATCACATTCATGTCGCAACGGGGGTGGGTGTCCCGTTCTTGACGCGGCGTCTGGAGGCGTCGCGACTACTTTTTGACCGTTCTGACTCCTTTCCTTTCTGTCAGAACGGCCTTGTCGGGTGTCAGGTGCATACAGAGTTGACGCGACCCAGCAATCCGTCGCGTTCTAGTTTCCCGATCTTCGAGGTTTGACCACCTTTTGGTGTCGCACCGGGCTCAGCGGTCGCGACATGCTCGCTGTCGTGCTGCCTCGACCCGTCGCGTCTCGGGGGCCTTCAGTTCAAAACCGAGGCAGGCGACCCCCTTTCTTCTTTCCCTTCCTTTCTTTTCTTCTTTCTTCTACCTCCCCTTTCGAGCCCTCTTCTTCTCCGACGATTCTTGGGTTGTTTTTTGGGTGCTTGTGGCAAGGAGGTGACGTCCCCTTGGTGTAGGCGACGTGCTCGTGGTGCTAGCAGCGAGGAGAGGTGGTCATTCCGACGTGAAGGCCCCAACAGGTCGGCTCTACTCCTTGAGGTAAGGACCCCTTGTTCTCCTCTCGTTCTAGCATGCTCCCTTCCCCTTGAGAGCTTGTTTCTCTATGGTTTGGGGTTGTGGGGTGTAAGGATCATGCTCGTGGTGAGTGAGGTTTCCCTCGAGCGTAGATTTTCTTGTAATCCATGTTTTATGGGGTTTGAGGGTGGTTTGGTTGTTTATAAGCTTTCCCATGTGTTTCCCATGCTCCCCTCCCCCATATGGATGTGTTTGTACCGATTTTGGGCGGTTCTTAGGAGGACTGTACCGGGACGCCCCTCGGCTGAGATCGCGACCAGTATAGAGGTCGCGATGATGTCGCGACCGGAACGGCCGCCGCGACATCATTGCGACGCTCTAAGGCGTCGCGACATGGTCGCGACAGCCTGTGGCATCGCGACAATGTCGCGACTGTAGACATGTCTTTTCCAAAACACCCCACAAAGAGAGATTAAAGAAAGATTTAATTAAAAAGAAATAGGCGTGGGGAATGGAAAAGGAAGACGAGGTGTGATCGCCAGGTACATGAGGGTACTGAAGGAGACGGGCAAAAAGGAAGATGTTACTTACCTTCACCCGAAGATCGCGGGAGTGTGGTGTGCGGGTTCACTTCTACTTCCCCCACCGGCCGGCCAATGAAGAAGATTTAGCTCGAGCGGTTACCTTGCAAGAGAGAAAGACAAGAAAACACATGAAAGGGAGGATTAGGCTATGACGTGCAGCACCAAAATGAAATAATATGAAGGAAACATAGTGACATGGGCGTTAACACACCTCGTGGGAGTGGTGTTAAACCCCTAAGATGTGTAGGTGTGGAGAAAATGATGTGGTGTGTGTGTAAAATAAAGTGAGATAAAATGAACTAAATGATGGAATAAAATAGAAGAAAGAGAGGGGGAGGAATGGCGATGTGAAGCCCGCTGTGGGAATGGACGGAGCGGAAGAAGAGTGCTCCTCCCGCCTCGCTCCGGTGTGCGTGAGGATGACGGCACCAAACTCCAAGGAATGTGAGTTGAGTGGCTTGAAATGGGAGTCCTCCTTGGTTCGGAATGTGAGTCTCTGGTGCGGCAGGGCTTCGCCGTAGTGCTTGGGTTATCCTCAACAATAGCCTCGGGGGTCTTTTTATAGGGGAAAAATTCTGAAATCGCGTCGGATACAGTCGACGCCTATCTCATTAATCGCGTCCGACCAAACCATCATGATTACCAAGATCGACTTGCTCCGATTAAGTCTTTCCAAACAACGATTATAGCAAGTTTAAGAATCGCGTCGGCATAGACCGCCGCGTTTCTAACACTTCCAATTTGTATCGATTCCTTCCAAATATTAATAAATGGAAATAATAAATCACGTCGGCACAACCCACCGCGTATTTGAACAGAATCGTTCTCTGACGGAAATCGATCTTCATATGATGGAAGGTCAGAAACGCGTCGGACCATGTGGACGCGGTTCTAGTTAGCAACAAATTCTTTCCAAAAACAATTTTGGAATTAGCCATAATTTGAAAATGGAAACTCTTAATCGCAGTGGCTTGATAAGACGCGATTCAAAACAGAGTAAGCGCTAGAAAAGGAAGTGTGACACGCGTCGGTTTTACCCGCCACAGATCAAGCCTCCTAAAAGGCGTCCACTTTGTCAGACGCGAATCATTTAAGCTCAACAGACCCCTTTAGACCCCTTAGAAAAATTCCTAAAAATCCTAGAAAAATCTGGAAAAATAGGAAAACTACTCAAGAGGTTAATTGAAGAGAGCCACTTTGAGGCATTGCGGTATAACATGAAATTTACTCGATATGTTGTTAGAATGGCGTGTTTACAGCTGCCTCGCCTTGGCGTCTACTTTGCAAGGAAATGTAACGGAATGTCACGAAATGAGAGCAACGGAATGGGGTGAATTGAGGTGGAATGAGATGGAGACCGAAAAGTAGACGACAAGGTGTGATGAGACACGTCTCAACAACATATGACTGGAGTTGTTCGTCAATCCAAAATGAAGCGGTTTGTAGAAAACCTCAAGAGAAAACTCAAAGTCTAGACGAAGGGGAAGGATGTGCACGCGGGCACGAAGGGGAGATAGATCAACTTCCAGCGTCGGGGAAGTACCTAAGGACACAATCTGTTAGGTTGCACCATTGGGGGCGTCTGCCACTGCCAAGGTGGATCTTAGGGAAAATAGATGAACTGAAATAGGAATCCAAAGCAATGAGTTTCTCAAGAAATGAACTTCAAACATCAACAAAAATGAACTGAGTACTTGACTCGTAATGGAATATTTCATGTTAATTGGAATTAAGAATAAGTGGTTCTCTTCAGTTAAGCACGAGAGTAATCTTCTGGAATTATGCTCAAAGTCCTACCTGATGCATGCTGGGTTAAAAGGAAAGTTTAAAACAAAACAAAATATAAATAATCAAAGATAATATTGTCACGATGCCGAAGTCAAGATACCAGATGGAATCCGTCATCCTTCTTGCAACGTAACGGCCTATCCTCAAGTCATAAGAATCCTTTGGAATCATCACTGTTTTTGGGGGAAGAGGGGAACTCAAATTCCAGATTCATCAGAGCCTCAAGGTCCTTGATATGCTCTAATAGGGTATAACATATAGTAAGATGCAATTTATACAATACCAGTTTTGGGGGTCGCCGAAGATGATCATGAAATGTACGGCCGGAATGCATCCAAGGCTTGCGCTCAACAACTCTTCAGCATTGACAAGCAACAAATAATAGAGTAGAAATGTGAAAATCATATTGCTTGAAAATCGCGGCAGGGAAAATGGATGCTTTTAACTTACCTGAATCGCGTTGACGGCCTCAGACGCGTTTTACCTTTACCTGTCGCAATGGAAGTCAGATTAAGCACTTTGAATCGCGTCGTATGTGTCGGACGCGATTTAGACTTTCCACCCGAGGCTTGATTTTCTTGCCTGTTTTTCATTCCTTGCTCTCTTTTGGTATTACCTCCGGGCTTGTGCGACCCAAGGGGTTTTAAACACCCCAAAGGATGCTCTCACCTCCCTAAGTGCATAAATCAAGCTATTGAAGCCAAGAGCAAGGGAAGGAGGATAATTGACGAGAGAAGCAATGGATCATGGTGATGCTCCCCCATCCAAGAAGCCAAGAATTGAAGGATTTTAAAGTCTTAGCAAGGTGGAGGGACACATATGCAAGCTTGTTCAGGCCAAATTGGTAAGTTCATGTGATTTTTACATTGAATTTGTTGTATGTTCTTGCATGTTCTTGGTGTTCTTGATGTGTTCTTCTTATGTTTTTGCTTCTGTTTTTTTTTTTTTCTCCCTTTTTCCTTTTCCTCTCTTCTTCTCTTCCTCTCCCAATGCCATGGCCAAACTCCATACTCTCATGCAACCAATCGTGACCATGACCATGCACCCATCTCATCATGGCCAAATGACCCATGCACATACACTAATCACCCATCCTATAGGATTATCCCCTCTTCCCGGGCAATAGGCGGTACATGCAACTTCCCTAGTTCCAAAAATGACCGCCTCTATTAGCCTTGACATGACCACCATCCTCAATAGGTGGGGAATTAATAACCTTGTTGTTCATGCTAAACGGTACCATGAAATCCACCTTGATTGGGCAGCTATGGGGGCACTGGTTGAGCATTGGCATCCTCAAACTCACACCTTCCTCTTCAAAACCTTTGAGGCCACCATTCTATTAGAAGAGGTTGAGATCTTGCTAGGCCTAAAGCGGATGAAAAGAGGCAAGAAGGACGAGATGGCAATCATGCCGAGGAGCTATACGAGCAAGGCGGTGCTCGAAAGTTTCATGGATACAAGGGCGGACCAAGACATCTAAACCGGAAAAGGAATCAATTTGCAGAAATTGGCGGCTTGGACGACAAGAGAAATACCAAGATCGGGAGATGATGCAAGACTGGAGAAGGTGATGAGAGGGTGTTCTCCATATGCTTGGTGAGTGCACTCCTCTTTCCATCAATTGACAACATCTTGTAGGAGGACCAATTGGGCGCGGTATGTGGCATATGGGAGGGCGAGAGACTGGGACCGGTGGTGCTAGCCTTTCTCTACAGTGGACCCACGACGGCAAGTTTGGGTAGACCTCCTTATGGTTCCATACTATTATTCACTTGTTGGACTGACATGCACTTCAAGTTTGATGTTAATAATGAAGTCCCCGGATCTTCTCCAAAAGTCCGCTCCGACACATGGACAATCTAGTTGGCTTAGAAGGGCGTGTGGCTAACTGAGTTCCACAACTCAAGACTTGGGCAGATTGGCGTGATCATCTCCGAAGCATGCCCAGGAATGTGTTCACTTGTACTCTAGTGCCTCTTCTAACCAGGGACATGCGGACATGGCTAGCACCCGGTGTGGACCTGTGGCTGATTGGTGCTATTGAATTCGTACTCTATAATCCACATCTCTGCCTCTCTCAACTCGAGCTCCCACGGCGCAACTTCGAGGGGCCATCTCATCTTCCGCCGATCAAAAGATGGGAGATTGGTACCAACAACGACGGAGAAGAGGCGGACACCATCAAAGCGCTGTGGAAGGTCTGTTCTTTCAGGCGGTTGGTCCCACATGTGGAGGAGGTGGAGGATGAGTGGATGGCTTATGTATGGGAGCTCCTAAAAATCTGACCCAAGGTGGTCGTTTGTATGCGTCAAAATTGATTCCTCAATAAGATTTAAATTGCATCCTTTACACAGCCAAATTGCACCCTTATGCATGATTGTATCATTCAAACATCTTTGATTTTCTCCTAAAAAATAACCCTTGGGTGAGCACTTTGAATCGCGACGGACACAGACGTCACGTTTATCCTCTTGAACGGTGTCCAATAAAACTGCGGCGGTTAACTGTAATCCCGTCCAACAGCCCAGACGCATTTCAATTGTACTTCAAAATTTTGAAATTCACGCGCCTTAAACTCAACGTCGGGGCAATGATGACTCTCTGAATCGCGTCGACGGCCTCCGATGCATTTAATATGAACACTCAAAATTCGCGTCGTCTGGTGCGGATGCGATTTCAACTTATTTTGAGGCGTTAAAACGCCCGAGGGTGCAACCTTCTCTCCCTTTCTCCTCTCTTCTCCCTCAAGCTCTCGACTCTCTTCCCTCTTAACTCTCGACTCCTTCTCTCTCTACTCCCTCCTGATTCTCTCTTTGCTCTCTCTAACCTTCCCTCCTCTCTCCGATGACGAAGGCATCGGCCTCCAAGCAATGAAGGGGTGAGGAATCACCGACGGTGGAGGAGATGGCGGAGCTGGTGGAGACACTGGGGATGGAGGCCCGCGTGATGGTGGCGGAGTTGTTGGCCGAGGGTGACTTAATGGTGGTGGCGGAAGAGGAGGAGATGACGCTGATGGCCATGGACGAAGGTGGAATGGCGACGGAGAAGGAAGAGATGGGGGAGGAAGTGGAGGACATGCCGGCGAGGAGGTGGTGGCAAGGGCACCTCGGACGGAGCCCCCCCCCCCCCCCCCCCCCCCCCCCCGAGCTGATTCGGTAAGTACCTTAAACTTGACCCTTAGTTTTGAGGGGAAGAAGAGGAGGAGAAGGTTCGTCGGGCGGAGGAAGGAGATGGATGTGAATCGCGATGACTACAGTCATCGCGGTTCAATGACTTGAATCGCGACGGCTTAAGCCATCACCTTTCAGGGTAAAATGTGACTGGCACAACGGTCGCGATTCAAGTTGAAGCGCGACCACTGTGGTTGTCACTATTCAAGAGGTTGCCCGAGAAAGGCTTAATTGGGCCTGATTTGCATGCTTTTAATCATTTTAATTGTCGTTTAACTTGTGTGCGTCTTTTTGGACGTGCAGGGTGTGATGAGGCCGAGGCTACAGTGGCCGCTAGTACTAGCGGCGTACCAGGGGCTCCCGGACTTTCAGAGGGAGAGAGTCTGGGGGATGGGGTTCGAGCCGATCTTGGAGATCGAGCCCTTCTACGTAGACAGTCCCCTAGTACAGGCGATCAGGGAGAGGTGGGACAGGACGAGCAGGGCCTTTCTGTTCCCCTGGGGACACTTGGTGCCGAGCCTCGAGGATGTAGCGAGGATCACGGTGCTCCGGGTGGATGGAGAGGCGGTGACAGGGGTCTCCTATGCAGACTACACAGAGCATACCCAGGACTTGCTAGGGCTGAAGCCGATGGGAGAGGATGAGCTCGACGACCGGAGGATGGTCGACCATATAGTATTGTTGGAGAGCCTAGGTCTGCAAGGAGTACGGTAGACAAGTGAGGAGATGCTGCAGGAGTTTGTGCAGCGAGTCTGGCGAGGGAGGTGTACTGCCAGGACCCTGAGGACAGAGAGAGAGTGGACCGGGACCTAAGGAGGTCCCCAGTGGAATTCACAATAACGGGAGGTGTCAACATTGGGAGGCCATTGTAGTCGTTCCCTTGGAAAGGTGAGTGCATTGGCGGCCATAAGCGCGTTAAAGATATAGGGTAGAGTCTCCGGCAAGGGAGGATAATGGGCTCTTCTTGGGCCAGGGGGACGTCTAGGCTGTTGGGGTTCATAGTTGCCTGGAGGGGGGACCTAGTTGTATTTTGGAGGAGGAGGAGGAGGTTGCTGTTGCTAGTATTGAGGAGGGGCAGATTGGCGGTACTGAGGCTGTGGTGCCTGGCGATACTGAGGAGGTGGTGGGGGAGCTTGATAGTACTGGTTGGGAGGAGGTTGTTGATATTGGGGCTGCTGCAGTTGCTGAGGCTGTTGAGGTTGTTGGGGTTGCTGAGGTGGTGCCCTAAACATTGGAGGGTTGTTTGGCTTGGACTAGGGCTGTTGTGGTTGTTGAGCCTTGGTGTTGGTGTTAGGACGGTAGGTGGAGGGACTAGGGTTGCCCATAGCACTCACCTGCTCATTCTGCATAACCCCCTCGGTCGTGGGACCGCCAGTAGGGGGAGCACCATTGCTCTTCTTAAATGTCCGGGCCTTTGGCTCAAACATAGCCATGATAGGAGAGTCCTTCATCTGTGTCTGAATATAATGGGCTCTCTCATATAACTCCTCCATAGTTGTCAACTTACTCATCGCAAGGATATGCCTAAACTGTGGCATGGCATTCGTGGTGATCATCTTCACCTGCTCGGATTCGGACAAAGGGTCCCTCAGCCTCTTAGCCATAGCTCTCTACCGGTCAACATAATGCACAAAATCCTCGTCTGCCTTCATCCTCTCAGCCATAAGATCGATGATAGACAATGCGGGGCCGACTCGATCCCTATACCGCTTCAAGAACTTTCTTTGGACCGCTTCAAAATCTTCAGCGTCTGCGAGCTCCAGAGAATAGAACCACTCGAGGGGGGCCCGTCCAAGGATCTCCGGAAGAGGAAAGCAAGGGCACGATTGTTATTTTTCCAGAAGGAGGATTCGTACATGAATTCTTTGATATGTACGAAAGGATTGCCACTACCATTGTAGCAGCGGTATATTGGGAGCTCAGAAGGGGGAAGGTGAAAGACTAGCATAGAAGGAAGTGCCAGCTCAAAGGAGTCTTTGGGTGCGGACACCCTTTTCAGATCTTGTTCCAACTGACTCACCTTCGCCAGGAGAGCTTGGGTGAGTTGGTCAGAGGATGATTTGGGAGGCACCCCGGAAGAATGAGGTTGGGGTGCACTCACTTGGACAGAGTGGTAGCGGGGAGATGCACCGGCGGGCGCGAAAGTGTGAGTCAGAGCCTGAGGAGAATAAGTGGGCCTTGCCATGGTGGGGCTTGGCCGGACGTGAGAAGGCCTCCCAACAGGGCTGTGGGGGTGAGAGTGAGTAATAGAATTGGCCCGCGAGGGGGGCAAGGAAGGATCAGACCGTCGGGTCGCAAGTGGGTTCATAGAAGACCCCCGCGTTTGGGTGGAGAGATTGGATAGGTTCGGGAATGGATTTCCCCTTCAAGGCAGCCTGAACCTCCTGGAGTTGAGAGGCTTGGAGGCTTTGGAGAATGTCCACGAGCTGGGACAGATCAATGGAAGTAGAGGCATTTGCAGTGGCATGCCTCGGGGAAAGGTGAGGGGACTGTGAATCCATCGCATGAACATGCGAAGTGGATGGACTAGCATAGGGTTGGTTGTGGAGTTGTGCAAGGGGTTGCATGGAGTCATACACCTCATATGCATCATCATGGTAAGCCATGTCTTCATATTCGGCCATTCCGAGAGATCGGCTTGAACGAAGTAACATAAAATTGGAACAAACAAGTTTGATTAACAAGCAACTACCAAACAACTACTCAAACAAGTTTAAGAGAAGATGGTAATGGCTTTTAATCACACACTTGAGGATGCTTACGTTCAGTTAAATATTCAATATGATTCAAGGTGAATTTTATTTAAGATTGTCACTCCAAATGGGTATGGGCTTAGATGGGTGAGATGAGAACTTCGAGCTTACTAAGCACACTCCTTCACATGAATGGGTACTCTAGCACGGGTCTCCAGGGTGGTACAACCTGCTCGGTCCACCGTGAGGGAATCCATGGGGTACGAAGACTTACAGAGGTCTTAGTAAAGGTCCCCTAGTCCAATGAGACAGAATGCCCAAAGGAGAGGTCGCATTTACCAAGAAGGGTGTTTGGATCCTAGTGCAAGGAGGGAAGGAGGTCCCCCGGCCGAGGTATGCCCTGTAAGCAATGTAAGAATGCAAGATGGCAGAAACCCCTTGTAATCACAGGATTGCGCACCCCTCGAAACACGCAACATGTTTTAAAATCAACTTAATTAAGCATAGAAATAGGATGTGATCGCCACCTAGCAAGTTGCCATAAATAGAGATTAAACTAGGCTAACGTTGCTAGGAAAAGGAATGAGAACAGGGGCACTTACTGATGTCGTGACGGGTCTTCCTATCGCGATGAAGCTGATGTCGCGACGCCCGGCAAGGGCGTGTCTTGACTGTCGCGACCCGCGTGCCTGTCGTGTTCTCTATAGTGTGGGAGAATTGTTGGTGGACCTTCTTCTTGCCCTCCGACCGGCCAGAGCACAAGAGCCCCTCGTCGATACTTGCTGATGTGCCTGCCAAAACGAAGAAAACAACAAAGAAAACCCTGTTAGAACATACTTAAGTGTAGCATCTATCCAAAAATGAAAGGAAAAGGGAGAGCATGGAGGGAACAAACCTGGGGGGTTGTTTTAAACCCCTTGGGTGGTAGAAAAAAATGTAGGAAGAAAGAAGGAAATGCGTTCCTATCTAAGGAAATAACCAAATGCATGAAAGGAGAATGGAAGAGAGAGAGGAAGAAAGAGCCCCAATGGGGGCAATTCCCTGGCTGCTGATGATGTCCTTGGTTGATGCAGGAGCTTTAGAAGTCACCTCCTCCACCTCCAAGCTTCATGGATGAAGATAGCTCCATGACTTGGTGAAGAGGATGAGGTGGAATGTGGAGGAAGGGTGAACCACGAGCTAAGTGTCGGGTCTGAAGAGATTTTCGCAGCACTTCGTAGCAAAACCGGGCTCTCTCCTTCTCTGAAGAAGAAGCCTTGCTTATATAGAAGTGGAGAGAGAAAATCCCATCATTACGTGATAATGATAAAAAATGAAGTGATAAATCCTAATAAATCCGGATGGGAGAGTCCTAGGGTGGTCCCCAAGGGTCCTGGAATCTCAAACTGCGGCTAGGGGGGTTGGGAGGTTGCCTAGGATAGAGATAAAGACAATGGAGGATAATGTGGAGGTGGTTGCGGAGACCAGCACACGCGGCTGTTGTTGCGACGGGTCATAGCGACATAGATAGTCACGACGGCCTGAATGGTCGTGACCCTAAGGGCACGTGCATGGATATGCATGGGCTGTCGCGATGGCTATGAGGAGCACGATAAAGACTAATGCGGCACTACGACCCGTCGCGTTAAGGAAAATCGATTATTCTGAAAATATAGATCAATTATAAGGGAGAATAATGGACAATTAAGTATGCGGACCCTTTAAAAAAGATAATTGGACGAGATAATCTAAAAATTGGGCTTTAATGGGCTCAAAGCAAGGCTAATCAATGGGCTCAAGGTAAGTGACCAACTTGGGGCTTATTAAGAGAACAAGAAATGTAGTTCGACTTATAGGCCAAAGTCGGGTGTCTACAGATTGCCCCTCCTTGGCTTCCACTTTGCAAGGGAGCGTAGCGGAGGTGTCATGAATTAACGGTGAAGCGGAAATGACATGGAGTTGACTGAAAAGATGGGAGCCAAGGTAAAGAGACACCCTATCTTAACCAACAAGCAATTGGAATTATCTTGAAATCCCCGAGTTAACTGCTCGAGCAGAATGCAAGGAAAGTACAAGTCTGGACGAGAAGGAGAAAGAAAAGGACGATCAACCCCTCGATTGAGAGGTACCCTAGCCGATTGGCCTACAGGTTTCATTTTGGAGGGACATATGCCTTCCAGGCAGGTAACACAGACTCTGTCCTGGGAGCGGTTTGCAACCAAAACAGATCAAAAGGAGAAATGATGAAAAATTGTATAGAGAATCAAGACAGGGAAATTCTTGAAAAAACTGACAAGAACAACTCGGTCGGAGACAAACCTTCCGATTCGGAGTGGAATAGGATTTCTTGTTTTGAACATGAGGAATGGTTGGGCACTCAACAAGAGCTCACCATTAGCCAATGATGCGTCATGATAGCTCAAAGTCTTATATGATGCATGCTGGGCTAAAGGAAAAGAAATAATTAAACTAAATACAAAAGAAAGGAGAAAATATAAAATATATCAAGGATAATATTGCTAAATCAGACAAGAATGGGTCGAGAGTCTTCCTGCAACCGATGTGCAAGACAGAGTCCATCATCCCCAGACTTATCCAACTTAACGGCCTATCCAGCGATTAGCAACGCGCACCTAGATCATCACTGTTTTGTTGAAGGGGAACTTAGATCCCAGAGCACGTTGAGAACCATCTGGTCCTGGAAACGATATAATAGGTAGAATATCATATAGTAATGCAAGGGAGAAGGGATAGAGATACTTACCTGACTTACCTGTGAAGCTCGATTTTTGTGATTTTCTAATTTTTTGTGATTTTATGATAAATAATCAAAGTAACAATCATAACAACAAAGAAAATATATACATCCACAACAAATAACACAAACAAACTATGTATAGACATAAGAAAAACACAAAACACAAAAACACGACGTATCTAGGGGGACGTGACATCATTCTGTGCAATAAACCCCAAAAAACCGAGCTTATCCTTATCCTAAGGCTACTCCTAACACTAATATGACTCTTAAACCTATCCTATTTCTACTCTATAACCTAGGGACGAGTTGGGATGAGGATTAGGCCCCCTAGAGGTCTATAAATAGGGGTGTAGGGAGCTATTTTTGTAGCTCATCTTCTCTCTCTTCTTCTCTCTTACTTTTCTCTCTCCCCAAGCCATGAAGAGATCTCTCTCCTCTTTCCAAGCCAACCCCACTCCTTATGGTGGTCCCATGGCAGCAAAGGCGGCCCATGGAGAGCTTCTCCGCCTCTCCTTCGTGCCCGGGCATATTAATGCAAGGCCGGATCTTCAAGTAAGTGCTTTCTCTCTCTAGCTCTTTGATTTTCTCTCTCCTCCTCTTCTTCTTCTTCTTCTTCTTCTACTTTTGCCAACGCTCTCTTCTACTCTCTTCCAGATCCTCCCGGGCAATAGACGCTGTTCCAAGATCCCATGGCTTGAGCCCATGGTTAACGTGCTTATCGTGGCGTCCACGAACCTACTGCGCGAATGGAAGCTCACCATTGTTCTTACATTGGCCAAGAACTACCATAAGATGGTGCATGTGTGGGACAGTCTCACCGCACTTGTGGAGCTGTGGCACCCACAGACCCACACTTTCATCTTTCCTTCATTCGAGGCCACGATCCTGTTGGAGGAGCTGGAGCTCATGCTGGGGCTTCCAAAAGACAAGAAAGGGGAGGAGTATCACATTGCGCACACTGTGGCTCCCATTAACTCCTGGGCCATCCTCTGGGAGATCACTACCAAGCATGAGGACCTGAGGACCATGACAAGCCCTGGCTATGTCCATCTCATTCCCATCTCTCAATGGATCGCCTCCCAATGCAAGAGGAAGACCGGAAACTATCTTGCCATCGCCAAGGCAGCCGCTATCTGCATATGCGGCGTCATCCTCTTCCCCGTACAAGATCATCTTCTCTCCGTATCCAACCTAAGCGTCATCAGCTGTGCGTGAGAAGGTATGAGCATTTCTCAAGCTGTCCTGGGTTACCTTTATGCTGGACTCTCCTTTGCAGCTACTGGCGGTCCCTTCTTCGGCTCCGTGGTCACCCTAGAGTGCTGGATGGGGATGCATATCAACTTCAAGGTGATGGATGATCCTTTCGTCAAATGCATGAGCATGCTCCACCACCCACTTGGCTTCGTCAGTGCTCCACTTTATATAACCACCAAGGCATGGTGCACAATAGCAATGATCAAGGGATTGAAAGAGTGGAGGATCTACTTCAAGACAATGACAGAGGAGCGGTTCGAGATGCGCCTGAGATTTCTCCACCACAAGATGATCTGCCTCCCTCAGCGCATCGACTTAGCTCTACGACTTATCGGCGATGAAGCACTGGTCCTCTACAACCTCGACCGGTGCTACCTCCAGTGCGGTGCGGTACGCACAGTCGTGTCGACTCTCTCCCACTTCCCGCCAATCCAAGCACGGAAGATGAATGATGAACAGGATGAACGGGACGTGAGGAGCACCATCATCCATTGGGAGGGGTGTGCCACGGGCATCATCTCAGTGGAAGTGACGAAGGCGAGGATGTGACCCGCGAGTATCAACTGGCTTTGAAGAGCCAATGGTACCGGGTGCTTGAGAGTAGCAAGAAGGGTAAAGGTGGTAGTTAGGGGTTTGAAAAGATAGCTTGATTGATTGTAGGCACGATTAGGAGTTGTAATGGACAATTTGAATCAATAAAATCAGCATTTTATTCACTGCTTGCATTGTTCAGTTAAAGTCGCGACCAAAACATGAGTCGCTTTAAGGTCGCGACGGGTCAATAGGTCGCGACATTGTCACGACCTATCTGGCCGCCTCGATCTTAACGCGACACCTATAGATGTCGCGACATGAACCGAGCGATTCAAAACACAGAAGGCTCTCTTCTCCCTCCCCCCCCCCCCCCCACATGCTCAAACTCTCTTGCTTCCGGCGATTCTCCCCTCTTGCTCCGATCCCCCTCTCTGTCTCTCTCTCTCTCTCTCTCTCCTCTCTCTCTCTCTCTCTCTCTCTCTCTCTCGTTCTCCCTCACTCACTCTCTCCCTCAAAGGTGGTAATGGAGGGTGGTGGTGGCTCACCCGGTGGGAAGGCGAAGCTGCCGGTGGCGAGGAGGGCTTCCCGGCGGTGGGAGGAGGAGCCTTCAGCGGTGGAGGAGGTGCCGGAGGTCGAGATAGAGGAAGAGGAGGTCCCGACGGTGGACATCGAGGCGGCGATGATGGCGCGAGAAGCGGCAATGTAAAAGGTGAGTTCTTGAAGCCCTAAATCTTTGATTGATAGTTGTGGGTGGATGAGGAAGCCTCGTAGAGAGCGAGTGTAGGGCGTGATGCCTAGACAAACGGCCCCGAACAAGGAAGGCTCCGATCGGCCATCGCCTGAGAACGCGACAGCCCGCCCCATCGCGACAATGGTAGTCACGATAGGGACAAGGGCCGCGACATTGTCGCGTCACCCAATGGCCATCGCGATAAGGTTGCGGTCCACTTCGGCGTCGCGACCATGTCGCGGCGCATCGGGGCATCGCGATAAGGTCGCGACCCGCTTAATCGTCGTGACCTCAGCCAAGGGCTAAAGAAGTGAATGGGTGTGCTAACTGATTGGTTCTTTTGGTGGTTGCAGGGAGAAATGAGGGTCCGGGTCTTGTGGCTCCTGGTCCTAGCAGTATACCTAGCCCTCCCCAAATTCCGGAGAGATAGGTTAGATGATATGGGGTTCGGCAAAGTGTTGAGGATGGAGAGGATGAGGGCGGACGCCCCTCTCACCCAGACCCTGCACAGCAGGTGGGACGCGGAGGTAACTGCCTTCGTGTTTCCGTGGCTAGTGTCTCCTGTCCAGGCAGGGTTCTCTCTGTCTGCGTTACCAACCATGTGGTGGTCACGACGTGCAGGTTCTATGGAGTTTTCGACTGTGGTGTCCTTCCGTACCGTTGCTAGTTAGTAGCTTCGCTTCCGCCCTTCCCCTTGTAGAGTAGAAGATATAACTGCTGTTATTTAATTGTTTATATATATATTCTTTTATTTGTTAGAGCTAGTAGGAGATTGGTAGTCCCTACCTAGCTTCTGTTGTGAAGCTCATTCTTCTTTTTTCAGGTGAGACTTCTCAGCAGCGGCAGGGCGTGCGTCGGGCGGAGTAGGCGGGGCGGTAGACATCGTCCCCACAGCTAGCAGTGGTTTCCCCCTTGAGTTGTACGTCACCCTTGGGGTATGCCCCTAAGGAATCTGTCCTTCCCTTTTTACTTGTACTAGTTGTGCGTGTGTTGGGACTGTACCTAGAGCGATACGCTGCGGTCTTGCTCTTCTTTCTGCTTCCGCATGTGCGTTTGTAGTTCAGTAGTTGACATTTATTTCCCTTACATATTCTGTTAGACTTGTGTTATAGCCCTTCTGGGTCCCCAGATCCGTGGGCGGCGACTGCAAAAATTAGGTCCTCGGCTTAGGCTGAGGGTCGGGTTCTCGGGGTCGTTACAGTTGATATCAGAGCGAGAGTCTAACAGGACTTGTAGTGGATTTAAACTGCAACAGGAAGTCCTAACAGTAGTACAAGTACACTGCTAGCTGCCTAAGTTGGTATAGTTAACCTTGTTGGTTGTGTGCCGTGCAGGATATGGCTCCGCGCAGGCGTAGGCAGGACAGAGAGCTAATAGAGCAGCAGGGTGAGTCAGATATGCCAGCACCGGATCAGGTTCAGGAGGAGGTGTCAGCAGAGGAGTCTATGGCACAGCATCAGGAGGCAGCGACAGCAACAGCAGGCGGGCAACAGCAGCAGGAGTACCAGCCCCCACCACAATAGCATGCGGACTGGTTTCCTTTGGCTAAGCAGTTCTTCAGGACTCTGTATCAGGGAGCGTAGCAGCCAGGGCAGACGGCAGTGGGAGGTTAGCCACCAGTACCTCCCCTAGTAGTACCAGAGCAGCAGGCAGATCCGCAGGTGGAGCAGCCAGCAGTTCAGCAGGTGTCGGGTACTGGGAGTACCCGGGTCGGTAGGAGGAGGACGACTGTCACTGAGGACAGGACCGCTCTCTTGGAGAGGTTCTTGCATCTTCGACCATCGATGTTCTTCGGCGACTACGACCTAGATAGAGATAAGAGTTGGACGCACAAGTTGGAGCGTACGTTCGAGACCATGGAGTGCGCCGAGGAGGATCAAGTCAGATTGGCAGTGTATCAGCTCAAGGGACCAGCCCATGAGTGGTGGAGAGTTTAGAGGCAGACTCACTTCCCAGGGCAGCGTTTGGATCAAGTTTGTTGGCAGCAGTTCTTGGAGGTCTTCCACAGAGAGTATTTCCCTGATTATGCTCGATGTGAGAGACAAGATCAATTTCATGAGTTGGCTCAGGGTGATCTGACGGTTGCTCAGTATCACCAGAGGTTTGTCAGGTTGTTGAGGCATGTTCCTCATGTGACAGGCAGTGAGCAGGCTTGTGCAGAGAGGTTTATTGCAGGATTGAGGTCAGATTTAAGGTGGGGCGTGACCGCCCATATGTGCACCACTTTGGGAGTGGTTGTGGCTAAGGCCACTGCCTTGAAGAGAGAGACTTGGATGCCCCAGCAGCAGTAGCAGGGAGAAGCTTCTTCTAGGGCCACACCGTACCAGCGTCTCGTAGGTAGTCGCGGTAGTGCGACTTCTTCTTCTTTTGGTTCGGGCAGTTTGGGCAGTTCCGGTTTACGCTCGAGGTTCAAGTAGATGACCACTCGAGGAGGTGTTCGGGGCAAGCAGCAGAAGCGCCAGTCGAGGTTTGCAGAGTAGTCAATCCAGCAGGGAGCCGAGCAGGGCAGGCATAAGGCGGTTTGTTACACTTGCGGTTTACCAGGACACTTCAAGAGGGATTGCCCGATGGGGCAAGTCCAGCAGCCACAACAGCCAATGTAGTATAGTCAGCCGTTGCCACAGTACCAGTACCCTCAGCAGCAGCAGGCACCCCGTCAATACCAGTAAGGGCAGTACCATTTGCAGCCTCAGCAGTTTCAACAACATTAGTAGCCTCAGCAGTTTCAATCGTACCAGCAGCAGCAGTTTTCGCAGCACCAGCAACCACCGCAGCACTAGCAGCCCCAGCAGGCGCCGCAGCGTGGGCGTGGTCGTGTGATGGATCTCACCAGGGAGGAGGCCGAGGTGTCGAACCTGGTTATAGGTACTTTGCCTATCCTTGGTAGAGCTGCTCGTGTTCTGGTTGACCCCGGTGCTTCTCTTTGTTTTGCTTCTGAGGAGTTTTACAAGTCGCTGGTTCGTCACACACCTGAGAGGCAATATGATGTAATGGTTGATCTTCCGTCCGGTGATTACATGCATTCTTTCGGTTACCTTGAGGGTGTCACAGTTGAGGTCTAGGGACATCAGTTGCCGACCAGGTTGTACGCGTTGCAGCTTCGTGACTTTGATGTCATCCTGGGCATGGACTGGTTGGAGGCTCACTCAGCTGTGGTGGATTGTCAGCTGAAGATCATGCTGTTTGAGATACCCGGGACGCCAGTTCTTAGCTTCCGAGGTATCCGGTCTACCCGTCGACCTTTTATTTCTTTCTGTAGAGCTCGTCGTTTGATCCGCAATGGTTGTGTAGCATATCTTTCTTTTGTTTGTTCTTTGGAGACTAGCGAGCCATTAGTTTTTGATGTACTTATTATTTGTGGGTTTTCTGATGTGTTTCTGGAGGATCTACCTGGGTTACCGCCTGAGCGGGAGGTAGAGTTCTCCATTGAGCTTTTACCTGGTACGATGCCTTTGTCCAAGGCACCTTACCGGATGGCTCTGACTGAGTTGCGCGAGTTGAAGCGCCAGTTGCAGGAGTTGCTTGAGTTGGGTTTCATCCGTCCGAGTCATTCACCATGGGGCGCACCAATGTTGTTCGTGAGGAAGAAGGATGACAGCTTGAGGTTGTGCATTGATTACAGGCAGCTGAACCAGGTAACAGTGAAGAACAAGTATCTGTTGCCCATGATCGATGACTTGTTTGATCTGTTGTAGTCAGCCAGAGTGCTTTCGAAGATTGACTTGAGGTCCGGTTACTATCAGTTGAGCATCAGAGAGTCAGATATCGAAGTACTGTCATGTTGAGTTTGTTGTGATGCCGTTTTGGCTAACGAATGTGCCAGTACCTTTTATGGATTTGATGCACAAGGTGTTCAGTGAGTACCTAGACAGGTTTGTTGTCATCTTTGTAGATGATATCTTGGTCTACTCGACTTCTGAGGAGGAGCACGAGGTGCATCTGAGGATCATGTTAGATGTTAGGATCAAATTTTTGATAATGGCAAATCTAGAAGGGGGTGATGATCAGTCCATCCCCATATAATTTTATTTATTATAATTTCTTTTGGTAATTAACAAAACCTTAACAAATATTTTCTAACAATCATTTATGAGGTTCATCCACAGGGAATAAGTCAATCAAAATCTGTAAGTTATTCTTCTACACTGATAGTTAAAGTTCAGGGCATGAATTTCTTCAAGTCCACATCGATTTCCTTTGTAAAAGAACGATTATATCGCTACAACGATTTTATCTTATAACGACTTGATAAGTGAGTATAACGATTTCAGTCTTACAATGATTTCTTAAGTGAAACATCGATTTTGGTCTCACAACGATTTCATTAGTGATATAACGATTTCGGTCTCACAACGATTTCGTAAGTGAAACAATGATTTCGATTTCACAACGATTTCGTAAGTGAAACAACGATTTCGGCTTCACAACGATTTCGTAAGTGAAACATCGATTTCGGTCTCACAACGATTTCGTAAGTAAAACAATGATTTTGGCTTCACAACGATTTCATAAGTGAAACATCGATTTCGGTCTCACATCGATTTCCTTATTGAAACATTGATTTCGGTCTTATAACAATTCGTTAAGTGAAACAACGATTTGCTTGTACATCGATTTGTTTATATCTATACAACGATTTGCTTGTACATCGATTTGCTTATATCTGTACAACGATTTACTTGTACATCAATTTGTTTATACCTGTATAACGAGTTGCTTGTACAACGATTTGTGTTCACAATGATTTGCTTCCATTTAAACAACGATTTGCTTGTACATCAATTTGCTTATATCTGTACAATGAATTGTGTTCACAACGATTTGCTTCCATTTAAACAACGATTTACTTGTACATCGATTTGCTTATATCTGTACAACAATTTGTGTTCACAATGATTTACTTCTACTTAAACAATGATTTGCTTGAACAATGAATTGTTAACACAACAATTTCATAAGTAGAACATTAATCACATTGACTTCGTGAATACATCTATTATTCTCATGATATTCATATATTTTTTCAAATATCAAGGAGTTTGAACTCTTCCCGCGAATATCTTTGTATCCTGCATTTATTGTGACTGTACACATCATCTACATGTCGCATATCTGAATACTTTCTACACCCATGATACAATAGCAAATACTTTATCAGGTGACAGAATAGCATTTTCATTTTGGTGTACATTCTTACTGCATGGTTTCTAACATTGAGACAGTCTAGTTGTCTATGGTTTGACATTTATTGTGTGCAGGTCTTTACCAGTACCACATCCTACAATGTTGGACAACTAGAAGCTGAAGGATTCTGGATGAATCTTCTCTTTACGTGTATGGCTCGTAAAGCATGTTTGACTGGAAGGTTACCTATTCCACACCATAGACTAGGCAGTCTAACATGCATCTAACATAGAGACAACAGCCACTCCAACGGCTATATTTTTCAAGAGAAGATATATAGAAGACTGAAGACTCCATGAAGAACAACTTTTGGTGCGATAGTGCTTCACTGAGAATCATTTGCAACTTGCGAGCATCAGAAAGAAGAGCTCTTGCTTCACTCCATCTTTTCTTTAGCTCTTAGCTCTCAGCCTTTCATTGCTTATACATTTTTGAGAGCTTGTTGTTCTGAGAGATTTTTCTAGTTCAAATCTTTCTCTCTCAAACTTTGCCTTAGATCAAGTATTCTGTTGTAAGCTTGGTCTAGGGGCCTTTCGCCTTTTAACACATTGTTTTTATGTGTTCCTCTTCGAACTGTGAAGAGAAGACCTGTTGGAAATAGGTGGTTATTTCTTCCTTCATTGAGGAAGGAAGACCTGTTGTATTAGGTGGTAAGTTGTACCTCTTCTGGGTTAGAAGAGAAGGCCAGCTGTGGCTGGATGTGTAAGGATCCTTAAGGGGGACAGTACCCTTGGTTAGTGAAATCCCAAGTTGTTGCTTGGGGACTAGACATAGGACTCCTTGGATAGGAGGTCCGAACCAGGATAAAATCCTCTTGTGTTTGTGTGCTTGCTTGTTTGTCTTCATTATCACTAACATTAACTATCGATCGTAGTGTTTTTATGTTTAGCGTTTTTATTGACAGGTTTCAGTCTAATTTTTTTTTAGAATCCCATTCACCCCCCTCCCCCCTCTAGGAGTGCTAGCTGAGCAACAAGTGGTATTAGAGTCAAGTCTCTTCAAGAAGGAAGATTTCACGATCTGAAGAGCAAAGCTAAATGGCAGCTCAACGATATGCTGAGGGTCAGTCCGTCAATAGACCTCCTCTATTCGATGGTGAAGACTACAACTATTGGAAGACCATAATGGAGTTCTTCCTTCAAGGTCTCGATTTTCAACTTTGGTCCATCATAGAAGAAGGAGATCTAGTAGTTCTCAATAGTAGAGAAAATTGGATAGATGAAGACAAAAAGAAGATATCTCTAAACAGCAAAGCAAAGAGTATACTGTGATGTGCACTGAGTAAGAAAGAATTCAATAGGATCACAGCGTGCAAATCAGCAATGGAAATGTGGGAGAAACTCAGAATCACATATGAGGGAACAGACAAAGTCAGAGAAACAAGAATAGATATCTTGGTAGCTCAGTATGAGAGATTTCAAATGCAACCAGGAGAATCAATCACACAAATGTATAGCAGATTCACATATATTATAAATGGGTTGGCTGGGCTTGGAAAGAGCTATGACATGGGAGATATGATAAGAAAAATATTGAGATCCCTACTAGCCTCGTGGACTCCTAAAGTAACAGCCATAGAAGAAGCCAACGACCTAAGAAGGATGTCACTTGAAAAGCTTGTTGGGTCACTAATGGCCCACGAAAAAAAACATGGAAAGGCTTGGAGAATCCAGGTTTAGCGGAACTCCGCTCTGATACCAAGTCTGTCACATCCTGATAATTAACTATATTTATATATGTCGTAACGTGAGCAAAAGGGAGACGGAAACAAGTCTTCCTAACGTGAACAAGTCTTCCTGACAGGAAGTAAAACCTTTAATTACATTCGTCAGGCAGTGCAGCAGAATTATACAATAAGGTTTGTGCAACTAAGGGTTCCAGTTAATATTTATAATATTCTAGGTTGCCAACATCTTGGGGTATCTGGGATTGATAAAGAAAAGGAAGTCAAGAACCGCTCGGCACACAGTCCCCAAGAGGGTTTGCCTCATCTGGAATTCCTGAAAGGACAAAAAGGGATACGTGAGCGGTTGTGCCCAGTAGGATTTGCCTTCGTAATGAAAGTAAAAAAAACTTCATCCGCAAATGGTCTTACTGGCAACACCAAAGGCCACATCACAACATAATCGCATTAAACATAATTAAATAAAACTCACTATCTAACACAGTCTGCAGAAACTGAAGAAACCAACAGGACTAGTACAGAAGCACTAGTTGTAACGACCCGAGAACCCGACCCTCGGCCCACGCCGAGGACCCGATTTTCGCGATCGCCGCCCACGGATCCGAGGGACCCGGAAGGGCTATAACACGCGTCTGACAGGATATGTAACGGAAGTAAACGTCAACTGCTAAGCTAGAAGCGTACAAGCGGAAACAGGAAAGTAAAGCGAGACCGCTGCGTACTGCTCTAAGTACAGTCCCAACGTACGCACACTAGTACAAGTAAGGAAAGGGGAGAGACAAGTCCCTTAGGGGCATACCCCGAGGGTGACGTACACTGAGAGGGGGAACCACTGCTAGCTACGGGGACCTCGACTACCGCCCCGTCTCCTCCGCCCGACGCGCGCCCTGCCGCTGCTGAGAGACTCACCTGGAAAACAAGGGATGAGCTTCACAACAGAAGCTCAATAGGGACTACCAATCTCCTACTGCCTAAACAGCGAGGAAGAGGAACATATATAACTATTAATAAGGGAAAGACAGCAGTTATTATCTTTCTACCTACAACGAAGTGCGGAATGAAGCTAAGCTAGCACGGTACGGAAGTACTCTCGGTCGGAAACTCCATACGACTGCTCGCGTGACCACCACACGCTAGTAAACCAGGCGGAGGGAGCTCCGCCTGGACAAGGACCACTAGCTACGGGACACACCACTAGTCAGAACGGTCAGGTGCGTCCACAGACTCTTATCCTCGCCCCAGGTCCTGGCCCTCGCGCTCGTCAGAGCGAGGTAGGACACAAGTACCACAACTGTAACCACCGGTAACCTAGTAATACTTATCCGCGACCGGCCTTCAGACCTCTCCAACAAAAACCGCCGCCGTCTGGCCGGACTACGGTCCCACGCCTGACCTCTCCAAACGGTTCCGGGGCCGTAAGGAGCGAGGCAGTGAGAAGAAGGACTGACTGGCCTGCGCCGGGTAGAACTCCCTGTCCTCGGCGTCCCAGACCAACCACGAGAGCTCTGCAAGCGACTCACACGCCACTGTCCTAACCACCGTTTTCCCCTCAGCTCCAGAGTCCGCCTGGTGGCTGCCAACTCGAGCACACTCGTAGCCCGGAGTACTCCCTCAACAGGCTCCCGAGGACGGGGGTCCCAGGTAACGGTAACAACCTCTCGTACGGGACAAGCCCTCAAGTGCCGCGCACCGGGCGAACGACTAGTGTGAGACCGTACTAGGAAACTAGCACAGGTGCCACGGGTACAGTAAAGCGAAAACGGAGCGGCGGAAGCACAACCTGCCTCTGGCTGAGAAGGCGACATAGGGTATGTCGCCTTCATGAAGGCGACACACCCCCTGTCGCAATCCATTAAACCAGAAGGCGACATAGGGTATGTCGCATTCAAGAAGGCGACATACCCCCTGTCGCAATACCAGTCAGAAGGCGACACAGGGTATGTCGCCTTCAGGCCAGACGGGGGTTCCGGAGCTCTCTCTCCGGGAACCTCCCCAAAACGGGAGAAACACTACACGGCGAGGGAGGGGAGCATGCTCATCATGCTAGAAAGCTAGTAAACACACAAACCACCCTCGAATACCCCAAGAACATGGATTCTACGCTCGGAGGAAACCTCACTCACACGAGCATGGAAACTCACACTCACCTCCCCAAACCCCAACCACAGTCTAGACGGGGAGGGGATCATGCTTAGGGCGAGAGGATCAAGAGTCCCTACCTCCACGCGAAGAACGAACCCGTTGGGGCCTTCTCGTAGGTAGAAACGTCTCCTCCTCGCACCGCACGGCACGAACGCGACCCCTGCACGAACGGAGCGACACCCTCCTCAGCACGGCCGCCTCAACATGGGGGAGGCACCCCCAAAACCACCGGAGCTCCGAGAGGGTGAGAGGGAAAAAGGGGGGGGGAGGAAAACGCGAGAGAGGGGAAAGGGCTCGGGCGCCCGGGCTTTAAGCCCGGATCCTGAGAAGGCGACACATCTTGTGTCGCATTGGGAAACAGAAGGCGACATAGGGTATGTCGCAATGCCACTGACAACGGTCAAATCTCGGAATTCGAAAAAGTGAAGGCGACAGCCATCTTGTCGCGTTCACCCGACACCGCCAGAGCCGTACTGACACAAAGGACGCCTGTCACGTCTGTCAGACTGCGTCTGGGGCGACGCGATGGGAAGGCGACATAGGGTATGTCGCCTTCAAGAAGGCGACACACCCCCTGTCGCAATCCATCAAACCAGAAGGCGACATAGGGTATGTCGCATTCAAGAAGGCGACATACCCCCTGTCGCAATATGAAGCAGAACCAGACATGCTCGCGATCGGAACCACGTCGCGACAGTCGCCCTGCCGCGACCCAGAGGACGGGGCCAAGGGCCCAAGGGGGGCCGGGGTGTTACAACCCTCCCTCCTTAAGACATTTCGTCCTCGAAATGAAAACAACTCGGTCTCAACCCGGAAGATGATAAAAAGGGGAGATCACCACATACCGATCAATCAAACAAGTAAGGAAACTGCTCCTGCATCTCGTCCTCGCGCTCCCAGGTGGCCTCGCCACCGACGCGGTTCTGCCAAACGACCTTAACCAGCGGAATCTGCTTCCTGCGCAACTGCTGAACTCTGCGGTCGATCACTCTAACTGGGTACTCTGGCACTGACAAGTCTGGCGCTACCTCTAGCTGCGAGTAGTCCAACACGTGCGAAGAGTCTGCAACGTACCTCCTGAGCTGCGAAACGTGGAAAACGCTGTGCACACCTGCTAGCTCTGCCGGAAGACTCAGCCTGTAAGCTACCTCGCCGACCCTCTCGGTAATAGGGAAAGGCCCGATGTACCTCGGACTGAGCTTTCCTTTTACCAAACCTCATGACCCCTTTGGTCGGCGAGACCCGCAGGAAGACCAGGTCACCGACGCTGAACTCTAGCGGTCTCCTGCGGACATCTGCATAACTCTTCTGCCTGCTCTGTGCTGCCCGAAGCCTCTGTCTGACCAAACTGACTGTCTCTGCACACTGCTGCACTAACTCTGGCCCCAAAAGCTGCCTCTCACCAACCTCGAACCAGTGAAGCGGAGTCCTGCACGGGCGACCATACAAGGCCTCGTATGGCGCCATTCCGATGCTCGAGTGATAACTGTTGTTATACGCGAACTCTACCATCGGAAGGTGAGACTCCCAAGTGCCGCTCCAGTCTAAACAGCACGCTCTCAGCATATCCTCCAGTGTCCGAATGGTCCGCTCTGACTGACCGTCTGTCTGCGGGTGGTACGCTGTGCTGAACCTCAACTCTGTACCCAGTGCTCTCTGAAGACTGCGCCAAAACCCTGACGTGAACCTCGGATCTCTGTCGGAGACGACTGAAACTGGGATCCCGTGCAACGAAACAACTCTGTCCACGTACAGCCTGGCTAACCTGTCCACTGACCATGACATCCTGACCGGAAGAAAGTGCGCTGCCTTGGTCAAACGATCCACAATCACCCAAATACCATCATGCCTCTGCGGGGTACGGGGCAAACCAACCACAAAGTCCATGGTGATGTCGTCCCACTTCCACTCAGGAATGGGCAACGGCTGCAACTCACCACCAGGACGCTGGTGCTCGGCCTTCACCTGTTGACAGGTAAGGCACCGGGCAACAAACTCTGCCACGCCCCTCTTCATCCCCGGCCACCAGAAGAACCTCCTCAAGCAATGGTACATCTTGGTGGAGCCGGGATGAACGACATACCTCGATCTGTGAGCCTCTGACAACACTGCCTGACGCGCCTCCTCAGGAACGTACAAACGGCCTCTGAATCTGACCTCGCTGTCCCTCGCTGAGCTCCACATCTGGCATCTGCAAAACGTCTGCCAACTGAGGGTCTGCCTGCTGGGCCTGCAACACCTGCCTGAACACTGACGGCCGAACTGACAAACTGGAAGCCACGGCACGATCTCTGGTCCTCGACGGAACGAACAACCCCTGGACAGATCCTCGAACAGCCTCCACTCTCTGACCATCAGCGAACTCAAGCGCACGCGCCTACTCAAAGCATCGGCTACAACGTTAGCCTTTCCTGGATGATAGGAAAGGGTTAGGTCGTAGTCCTTCAAGTACTCCATCCACGACGCTGCCTCAAGTTCAAATCCCTCTGGGTGAAGATGTACTGCAAACTCTGGTGATCGGTGAAGATCTGAAAAGCCTCGCCATACAGGTAGTGCCTCCACAACTTGAGAGCGAACACCACTGCTGCCAGCTCCAAGTCGTGGGTGGGATAATTCTCCTCATGCTTCTTGAGCTGCCGAGAAGCATAGGCAACAACCCCACCATGCTGCATCAGCACGGCACCCAAACCTGACCTCGACGCATCGGTGTAAACCACGAACCCACCGGTGCCCGACGGCAAGACCAACACTGGCGCTGAAGTCAACCTCGTCTTCAGCTCCAAGAAACTCTGCTCACAGACCTCTGACCAAACAAACCTGGTGTCCTGCCTCGTCAACCGAGTCAACGGTGCTGCAATCTTGGCGAAATCCTGAATGAACCTCCGGTAGTAACCTGCCAGACCCAGAAAACTGCGGACCTCAACACTGATGTGGGCTGCTCCCACGACAACACTGCCTCAACCTTGGCCGGATCCACTGCCACACCAGAACCCGAGATCACGTGCCCGAGGAAGTGCACCTTGCTCAGCCAAAATTCGCACTTGTCGAACTTGGCGTAAAGACGGTGACTCCGCAGGGTCTCTAGCACGATCCTCAGATGCTCCTCGTGCTCCTCTTCAGAAGCCGAGTAGACCAGAATATCATCAACAAAAACAACAACAAAGCGGTCTAGGTACTCACTGAACACCCTATGCATCAGATCCATGAATGCTGCAGGTGCGTTCGTCAGCCCAAACGGCATCACGACGAACTCAAAGTGACCGTACCTGGAACGAAAAGCCGTCAAACCAACATCTGACTCTCTGATCCGCATCTGGTAGTAGCCGGATCTCAAGTCGATCTTCGAGAAAACTCGGGCCGATTGCAACTGATCAAACAAATCATCAATTCTCGGCAACGGGTACCTGTTCTTCACAGTGACCTGGTTCAGTTGCCGATAATCGATGCACAGACGAAGACTACCATCCTTCTTCCGCACAAACAAAACAGGCGCACCCCACGGCGAACGGCTCGGACGAATGAAGCCCAACTCAAGCAACTCCTGCAGCTGGCGCTTCAACTCACGCAGCTCCGCCGGGGCCATCCGGTAAGGTGCCTTAGACAAAGGCATCGTACCAGGCAAAAGCTCGATGGAGAACTCTACCTCTCGCTCAGGCGGCAACCCAGGTAGATCCTCCGGAAACACGTCAGAAAACTCAGAAACAACTGGCACATCAAAAACTGAAGACCCGCTAGGCTCCAAGGAACAAACCGAAGCAAGGTAAGCAACGCAGCCATCACGGATCAAACGACGAGCCTTACAGAAAGAAATGAACGGCCGACGGGTAGACCGGATACCTCGAAAGCAGAGAACAGGTGCTCCAGGTATTCAAACCGAACGGTCTTCCTCTGACAATCAACCACGGCTGAGTGAGCCTCCAACCAGTCCATGCCCAGGATGACGTCGAAGTCGCAAAGCTGCAGCGCGTACAACCTGGCCGGCAACTGGTGACCCTCAACCTCGACTGTCACACCCTCCAGGTAACCGAAGGAACGCATGCAATCACCAGACGGGAGATCGACCATCACGTCACACTGCCTTTCGGTGTGTGACAAGCAAGAGACTCGTAAAACTCCTCGGAAGCAAAGCACAAGGAAGCACCGGGATCAACCAAAACACGAGCGGCTCTGCCAAGAATAGGTAGAGTACCTATCACCAGGTTCGATGCCTCTGCCTGCTCCCGGGTGAGCGCCATCACGCGACCACGACCACGTCCACGCTGCGGCGCCTGCTGGGGCTGCTGCTGCTGCTGCGGCGGCTGCTGGTGCTGAGGAAACTGCTGCTGCTGCTGGTACGGCTGGTATTGCTGTGGCTGCGGAAACTACTGAGCTGGCTGCTGGTACTGCCCCCGCTGCTGCTGACGTGGTGCCTGCTGCTGGGGAAGGTACTGGTACTGAGGTGGCTGCTGCGCGTACTGTACTGGCTGCTGCTGCTGCTGAGCTTGCCCCCTAGGGCAATCCCTCCTAAAGTGGCCTGGCAAGCCACAAGTGTAGCACACTGGCTCCTGACTGCCCTGCTCAGCACCCTGCTGTACTGACTGCTCTGCAAACCTGGACTGACGCCTCTGCTGACGGCTCCGTCCACCCCCGCGAGTAGACAACTTCCTGAACTGCGAGCGAATTCCAGAGCTACCGGAACTGCCCGAGCCTGAGGAAGAGGAAGTCGCACTACCGCGGCTGCCTGCTGGACGCTGGTACGGCGAGGACCTGGAAGAGGCTCCTCCCGGCTCCTGCTGCTGCTGCTGCTGAGGCTGCCAAGCCTCCCTATCCAAGGCGGTGGCCTTCGCCACGGCCTCTCCCAAGGTGGTACACATGTGTGCCGTCACACCCCACCTCAGGTCTGGTCTCAGCCCTGCTATAAACCTCTCTGCACAAGCCTGGTCACTGCCTGCCACATGAGGCACATGCCTCAACAACCGGACAAACCTCTGGTGGTACTGAGAAACTGTGAGGTCGCCCTGCACCAACTCGTGGAACTGGTCCCGCCTCTCACGTCGAGCGTAGTCGGGGAAGTACTCGCCGTGGAAGACCTCTAAAAACCGCTGCCAAGAGATCTGGTCCAACCGCTGCCCCTGGAAGTGAGTCTGCCTCTGAACTCTCCACCACTCATGGGCCTCCCTTGAGCTGGTATACTGCCAAACGAACCTGGTCCTCCTCAGCGCACTCCATAGTCTCGAAGATGCGCTCCAACTCATGGGTCCAGCTCTCTGCCTTATCTGGATCATACTCGCCATGAAACATCGTGGCCGAAGGCGCAGGAACCTCTCGAGGAGAGCGGTCCTGTCCTCCGTAACCGCCGCCTCCGCCGCCCGGCCGGGTACTCCCAGTGCCCGACCGCTGCTGACGCTCTGGCTGCTCCCCCTCTGGCTCTACCTCCTGCTGCTCTGGTATGGCTGGGGGAGGCACCGGAAACTGACCCTGCTGCTGCCTGCCCGGGCTGCCACGCTCCCTGGTACATAGCTCTGAAGAACTGCTCGGCCATGGGAAACCAGTCTGCATACTGCTGGGCTGAGGGTGGTACTCCTGCTGCTGCCCACCTGCTGCTGCTGCCTCTGCTGCTGCTGCCTGTGCACCCTGAGGCTGTGCCACTGACTCCTCCACGGACACCTCCTCCTGAACCTGCCCCTGAGCGGGCATGTCGGACTCATCCTGCTGCTCAACCAGCTGCCTAGCCTGACTGCGCCTACTGGAGCCATGACCTACACGGCAACACAACTGACAAAGGTTATAAATACCTCTCGGGCGGCTAGCAGTGTACTTGTACTATTGTTGGGACTTACTGTTGCAGTTTAGATCCACTACAAGTCCTGTCAGACCAAGCTCTGATACCAACTGTAACGACCCGAGAACCCGACCCTCGGCCCACGCCGAGGACCCGATTTTCGCGATCGCCGCCCACGGATCCGGGGGACCCGGAAGGGCTATAACACGCGTCTGACAGGATATGTACGGAAGTAAACGTCAACTGCTAAGCTAGAAGCGTACAAGCGGAAACAGGAAAGTAAAGCGAGACCGCTGCGTACTGCTCTAAGTACAGTCCCAACGTACGCACACTAGTACAAGTAAGGAAAGGGGAGAGACAAGTCCCTTAGGGGCATACCCCGAGGGTGACGTACACTGAGAGGGGGAACCACTGCTAGCTACGGGGACCTCGACTACCGCCCCGTCTCCTCCGCCCGACGCGCGCCCTGCCGCTGCTGAGAAGACTCACCTGGAAAACAGAGGGATGAGCTTCACAACAGAAGCTCAGTAGGGACTACCAATCTCCTACTGGCTCTAAACAGGCAGAGGAAGAGGACATAATAACTATTAATAAGGAAAGACAGCAGTTATATCTTTCTACCTACAACGGAAGTGCGGAAATGAAGCTAAAGCTAGCACGGTACGGAAAGTACTCTCGGTCGGAAACTCCGTACGACTGCTCGTCGTGACCACCACACGGCTAGTAAAACACAGACGGAGGGAACTCCGCCTGGACAAGGAACACTAGCTACGGGAACAACACCACTAGTCAGACGGTCAGGTGCGTCCACAGACGTCTTATCCTCGACCCAGGTCCTGGCCCTCGCGTCTCGTCAGAGCGAGGTAGGACACAAGTACCACAACTGTAACCGCCGTAGTCTGGCCGGACTACGGTCCCACGCCTGACCTCTCCAAACGGTTCCGGGGCCGTAAGGAGCGAGGCAGTGAGAAGAAGGACTGACTGGCCTGCGCCGGGTAGAACTCCAACTGTCCTCGGCGTCCCAGACCAACCACGAGAGCTCTGCAAGCGACTCACACGCCACTGTCCTAACCACCGTTTTCCCCTCAGCTCCAGAGTCCGCCTGGTGGCTGCCAACTCGAGCACACTCGTAGCCCGGAGTACTCCTCAACAGGCTCCCGAGGACGGGGGTCCCAGGTAACGGTAACAACCTCTCGTACGGGACAAGCCCTCAAGTGCCGCGCACCGGGCGAACGACTAGTGTGAGACCGTACTAGGAAACTAGCACAGGTGCCACGGGTACAGTAAAGCGAAAACGGAAGCGGCGGAAGCACAACCTGCCTCTGGCTGAGAAGGCGACATAGGGTATGTCGCCTTCATGAAGGCGACACACCCCCTGTCGCAATCCATTAAACCAGAAGGCGACATAGGGTATGTCGCATTCAAGAAGGCGACATACCCCCTGTCGCAATACCAGTCAGAAGGCGACACAGGGTATGTCGCCTTCAGGCCAGACGGGGGTTCCGGGAGCTCTCTCTCCGGGAACCTCCCCAAAACGGGAGAAACACTACACGGCGAGGGAGGGGAGCATGCTCATCATGCTAGAAAGCTAGTAAACACACAAACCACCCTCGAATACCCCAAGAACATGGATTCTACGCTCGGAGGAAACCTCACTCACACGAGCATGGAAACTCACACTCCCCAACCCCAACCACACAGGAACCACAGTCTAGACGGGGAGGGGATCATGCTTAGGGCGAGAGGATCAAGAGTCCCTACCTCCACGCGAAGAACGAACCCGTTGGGGCCTTCTCGTAGGTAGAAACGTCTCCTCCTCGCACCGCACGGCACGAACGCGACCCCTGCACGAACGGAGCGACACCCTCCTCAGCACGGCCGCCTCAACACGGGGGAGGCACCCCCAAAACCACCGGAGCTCCGAGAGGGTGAGAGGGAGAAGGGGGGGGAGGAAAACGCGAGAGAGGGGAAAGGGCTCGGGCGCCCGGGCTTTAAGCCCGGATCCTGAGAAGGCGACACATCTTGTGTCGCATTGGGAACCAGAAGGCGACATAGGGTATGTCGCAATGCCACTGACAACGGTCAAATCTCGGAATTCGAAAAAGTGAAGGCGACAGCCATCTTGTCGCGTTCACCCGACACCGCCAGAGCCGTACTGACACAAAGGACGCCTGTCACGTCTGTCAGACTGCGTCTGGGGCGACGCGATGGGAAGGCGACATAGGTATGTCGCCTTCAAGAAGGCGACACACCCCCTGTCGCAATCCATCAAACCAGAAGGCGACATAGGGTATGTCGCATTCAAGAAGGCGACATACCCCCTGTCGCAATATGAAGCAGAACCAGACATTGCTCGCGATCGGAACCACGTCGCGGCAGTCGCCCTGCCGCGACCCAGAGGACGGGGCCAAGGGCCCAAGGGGGGCCGGGGTGTTACACTAGTTTCACAAACACGAACAACAATCCTAGGCCACCGCCTCACAGGCAAAACCACGGACAAGGGTAACAAGAACTGGTCAAGGAGCTAGTCACCATACCCAAAAAAACACCACGGAAGGCTAACCCTTAGGAGGTAGAACACAATCAGTGGAAGGTCACACGACACGACCTCCATGGAGCTTTGCTCCACCTCAACACCTGAAAAGGCTGGTACACAGCATACCATGATAAACAACTACCCACAAAGGGTACAAGTACCTACCACTACGAGGTACCACCAAAAAATCTCAACAAACTGTGCCACCAACATGGCACACCACAACAAGTCAAAACCACTAGCAAAGTATGAGTCGGAAAGAACGACGCCACCACACGGGAACAACTACTGGTTCATGACGGCAGTATCCCACCCGGACAACACAGCACAAGAACTACCACTCAGTTTTGTAGTCACAGACGAAAGGTCTAACTGCCACTCCACAACCACACAGTAAGGCCAAATAATAGTGGAGACCAACCAACACCACACCTGCAACCACACAGCTGCAGGCCCATGCCTGGCACCTCTAAGACTTTGACCCGAGCTCCCTAAAGTGAGGTACTAAAAAATAAGACAAGCTGGGGCCCAGTACGTCTACTGGTGTCCGTACCCCCAATCACGAGCGTGCTACAAGCGACTACACACCCACAAACATGAGTCACTGCCCACTGTCGTCTTTTCCTCCGCCGGACGTACAACTCAGACACAGGAGTGAGGGTGTCCAGGAAGACGACACAAACCTCTATGGTACACACTATACAGGAACACGCCCCGAGCACAACGTGCCTAGCTCACAATGAACCTGGGGTTCCCAAGTGAAGAGGCATTCCGGAATAGGCGCCGGACCACCAAACCCGGCAAGCACACAAACCACGATGCATGCTTATACAACCTTTATTTATAAACCACAGTACATATACCATAATTAGCTTGTCACGGGTCACCATGTGACCTCCAAGCAGCTATACACTTATACATGTATATACACATGAACCACATAAACACTTAATATGCTTGCCTGTCATTGGTCAACTCATGATGTAAGGTCTCGGGTCTTTGCGGATCCTTATTAGGTCTTGTAGAGGTTCTGTGTGGTTGACGACAAGACCATTGTCGTTGACTTGGTGTGACGGCCAAGGTCTAGCCGTTGACTTGGTGTCAGCGTCCAGCGACGTGGACGTTTGTTGTTGAACTCAGCGGCATGTGATCTGGACGTCAAGCCTTTGGCGGTTCAGTAGGCGACTAGTGATGTTGACATCAACTGGTCGGACCTGTTGAAATAGTGTAGCCCGAGAGTAGAGCTCATTCTTCTCTTCTCCTCTCCTTCCCTCCACCTTTGCCTTTCTCTTTTTCCATAGCTTCTGATGGTTGATGAGAGCTCGTGGGAAGGCTCTGGATCGTGTGGCGGTGCTTGATCAGGCGGGAAACACGAGGTTTTAGTGCGATTCGCGCGGAGTCTTCGGGGGGTTCCGGCGCGATTAGTGGTTGTTTGGGGGGTTATTAAAGCATTCTGAGGTAGGGACTTAACTCCTATAACCCTCCTTAGCAATCCAGCATGCTCAATTGTGTGAATCAGTATGCAATTTGTGGATTAGGGTTGGGTTATACTATGCCGGAAATTTATGGTGTTTTGGATAATCTAGGCGTCTGATTGTTTAATTTGTAGTTCTGGTAGTATTAGACGATGTGAGGAGGCATTTTCCCTTCATCAGTAGGTGTTCCGTTGGGTAATTCTGCCCAACTGGACTGACCTAGCGCTGTTCTAGGTTTAGGGGACTGAAGAGCTTAACGTCCACATCTGTTGACGTTGAGATCTTCAAGGGTGATATAAACGACAAAGTCGATTGCCGTTGAATTAGGGTTAACGACATGATGAGTGCCGTTTACTTCATATTGGCGGTAATAGATATGGCCGTTAATATCCTGTGTCCCAGCAGGCTTGAATTTTGTGTTTAAAGGTGATTGACATGTGATGTCCGCCCTGATAACACATGTGAGCCAGGCTTAGAGTGTGACTCTACCTGTGCATATGAGTAACTAGTTGTGACATGAGGTGTTCACTTACTATATGGAGTTTCAGGCGTTGAGTGTGTTCCGTCTGTTGTACGCGCGTTGCGTTACCGCGTGCCCGTTTCTGTTGTGTTACCTAGGCGTGGGTGCGACTCCGTCTAGATGACTAGCGTGTGGTTATCCTCCGCTAGTGAGCCAGGACGCCGAGTGCGACTCTGTCCTGTGCGTACTCCTTGTGGTGGTTTTGAGCCGGTCTCCATGGAGCCCCTTCTCTACCGCTAGGGTCAGGCGTAGGGGAAAACCGTCGTGGACCAGACGCGAGAGAGAGCGTCTGTAGTGTGCACACGTGGCTGGGGTTGAGAACCTCTGTGGTGACGGGACGCCGAGCCACAGACCCTAGCTGAGTCCTACTTACTGTGTGTGTGTGTGAGTGTGTGTTACTGAGCCGCAAGGTTTACAGTTTGTGTTGTGGTGTGACGTGTACTTACTTTCAGTTTTTACTTTCCGCACTTTAGTTCTGTTGCCGGTGGGGTTACTTTTCCCTACTGGGTCTCTTTTCTTGAGACTCACTCCCCTCCCTTTCAGGTGGGTCTTCGTCGACTCCCGTTCCAGGCCAGTCTAGCCACTCCGTGTTGGTGCTCCTTAGTTGCAGTGAGTAGTACTTTTTGTTGTACTTCTGTACTCTGTACCTTGCTCAGACTCTGAGTTGTACATATTATGTTCATATAGTGGAATTTTACAGCTTTACATGGTTTGTATCTCCTTACATATAGTCTCCTCGGACGTTCACTTCCTACCCTTCCAAGCTTGTCTCGTGGGTTAGCGGGTCAGAATTCGAGTTACTGGTTATTACTGGTAATGTGGATTCTGGGTCGTTACAGTTGGTATCAGAGCTTGGTCTGATGAGATATATATAGGAAATACCCATCATGTAGACTCAGAGCATAAAGAGTACAACTGCAGCTATTTAGCCCGCAGTTAGTTAGTGTATTTATGTGTGTATTTTTGCTCTGTATATAGTACTATGGCACCTAGGCGACGTCCTAGAGAGGGAGTGGCTGAGCAGGCGACTCATCAGGAGGCTGGAGACGCTCCGCCACCTCAGCAGACACAGCCTTTGCCACAGGATGCACACAGTGGTATTGCTCCGCCACCACCTCCACCTCAGGTAGCTCAGGGATTGGACATGACTCGATTTCTTGAGGGGATGGCTCAGTTTGTTGCGCAACACCGTGATGCGCCGGTACCCCAGGGTGGTACTGGGAAGGTGTTGAGGGAGTTCTTGCAGTTTCAGCCTCCTCAGTTTTTGGGCCAGCCTGATCCAGATGCAGCGCGGGCGTGGTTAGATGCAGTGGAGCGGACTTTTCGTCCCAAGGAGTGTGTTCCCGAGGAGCGAGTGTTGCTAGCCAGTTACCAGTTGCAGGCGCAGGCGTTGACTTGGTGGTCCTCTGAGTGGGAGACTACTTTTTAGTCTCGTCCACTTAGACAGATTCCGTGGCAGGAGTTTGTCGTTTCTTTTGAGAGAGCCTTCTGTCCTACTTACGTCCGGACGGAGAGGTTGTACCAGTTTCTGGACTTGCAGTAGAGGGACTTTACTGTAGTGCAGTACAGGGCCAGATTTGTAGAGCTAGGGCGTTATGCTCCGCAGATTATGGCAGATGAGGGTCTGAGGACTCAGCAGTTCGTGAGGGGCTTGAGGCCAGAGCTCAGGCAGGCGCTGATAGTTGCTCGTGTCACAGACTTGGATGCGGCCTATCAGACGGCGGCAGCATTGGAGGCAGACACCTTGCGGACTCATGCTCGGAGCACAAAGGTTCAGACACAGGTAGTTCCTTCTCAGCCTCGACAGCAGCAGGGTAGTGTGCAGATGACCCCGAGGACTGCGACTTCCTACGCGTCCACTTCTACTGGGACGATGACGAAGTCAGGATCTCGGAGGAAGTTTCGGCGTGATAGGAGGCAGACAGAGCAGAGACAGCAGTCGGTTGGGAGTGTTCAGCAGCCGGCAGGTCAGCCTTCGCAGCAGGTACAGCGTACTTTTGCTGGTCAGTGTTACCGGTGTGACCAGATGGGTCACATGGTGAGAGATTGTCCTTTGCTACCTCGTGTTCCGCAGCAGCAGACCCAGTCACAGCCCCGAGTGCAGCAGCAGGCACCCGTGCAGCAGCGTCAGCAGACCGGAGGTTCTGGTGGGTCGAGAGGTAGAGGTCGTGTTACTCACTTGACCCGTGCAGATGCGGAGGCAGCTCACCTAGTGGAAGGTACTGTTTCAATTTTTGGTTGTACAGCTAGAGTTTCGTTTGATTCCGGTGCCTCTCACTCTTTTGTGTCTGAGGAGTTTTTAAACTCCCTTGGAGAGTTGAGTTCGGGAGAGTCTGTTGAGTTAGCAGTAGAGTTGCCGACAGGGGACTTTGTCCTTACGTCCTACTGTCTCGAGGAGGTACCTGTGCAGTTGCAGGATCAGTGGTTGTCGGCTCGTCTGTTTGCTTTGCAGTTACATGAGTATGATGTGATTTTGGGTATGGATTGGTTAGAGCGATATGGTGCAGTGATGGATTGCCAGAAGAAGAGGGTGCACTTGCGGATACCTGGGGAAGCGGCGTTCTACTTCCAGGGTATCGTACCTCTTACTTCTCGCTTTTTAGTTTCTGCTTTGAGGGCAGGGAGGTTACTTGCTTCTGGTTGTCAGGGTTTCCTAGTTTCTGCAGTAACTCTTGACCAGATTACCTCGGGAGTGGGGGACATTCCCGTAGTGTGTGAGTTTCCGGATGTTTTTCCGGAAGAGTTGCCTGGTCTACCGCCAGAGAGAGAGATTGAGTTTACTGTAGAGTTGGTTCCTGGCACTATACCTTTTGCTCAGGCACCGTACCGTATGGCACCAGCAGAGTTGAGGGAGTTGAAGAGGCAGCTTGAGGAGTTGTTGGAGAAGGGCTATATTCGTCCTAGCTTTTCTCCGTGGGGGTCACCTATTCTGTTTGTCCGGAAGAAGGATGGTAGCCTGAGATTGTGTATTGATTATAGGAAGCTAAATCAAGTGACCATCAAGAATAGGTATCCTTTGCCTAAGATTGATGATCTCTTTGATCAACTTCAGTCTGCTCGTGTCTTTTCGAAGATTGACTTGAGGTCGGGCTACTATCAGTTGCAGATTAGAGATTCTGACATTGAGAGGACTGCTTTTCGGACCAGATATGGGCACTTTGAGTTTTTGGTGATGCCGTTTGGGCTCACTAATGCTCCAGCGGCCTTCATGGATTTGATGCACCGGGTGTTCCACCAGTTCTTGGACCGGTTTGTCGTAGTGTTTGTTGACGACATTCTGGTGTACTCCGTTTCGGAGGAGGAGCACGCCGAGCACCTGAGGATCGTGTTGCAGATTTTGCGAGAGCACCAGTTGTATGCCAAACTTAGTAAGTGTGAGTTTTGGCTACAACAGGTTCACTTTTTAGGGCACGTGATCTCAGGTGAGGGAGTTTCTGTGGATCCAGCGAAGGTTGAGGCAGTTTTGCAGTGGGAGAGTCCCAGATCTGTGTCTGAGATTCGTAGCTTTCTGGGTTTGGCAGGTTACTACCGCAGGTTTGTTCGAGACTTTTCTCAGGTTGCTGCACCCTTGACTCGGTTGACGAGAAAGGGAGTTCCGTTTGTGTGGTCGGAGCAGTGTGAGCAGAGCTTCATAGAATTGAAGCGACTGCTTACGTTAGCGCCAGTTCTTGTCTTACCTTCGGTGAGGAAGGTTTTGAGGTTTGCACAGATGCTTCAGGTGTTGGTTTGGGTGCGGTTTTGATGCAGCAAGGCCGGTAGTGGCTTATGCGTCTCGCCAGCTTAAGCCCCACGAGGAGAGTTACCCGACCCATGACCTAGAGCTTGCAGCTGTGGTGTTTGCTTTGAGGATTTGGCGTCTTTACCTGTACGGAGTGAGTTTTGTTGTCCGTACCGACCACCAAGCTTGAGGCATGTGTTTTCTCAAGGGATCTGAATATGAGGCAGCGTCGATGGATGGAATATCTGAAGGACTATGATTTCAGCATTGAGTATAAGCCTGGAAAGGCGAATGTGGTTGCAGATGCTTTAAGTAGGAAAGCACAGATGAGTCATCTGATGCTTAGAGAGTGGCAGTTGTGGCAGTCTATGACAGAGGGGTCTTTCAGAGTTTCGTCCAGTCGTCGTCAGTTTGTGTTGGGCAGTTTGTTGGCGGCTCCCACCGTTGTGAGACAGGTTGCTGAGGCCCAGCAGGCAGATCCCGAGTTGCACAGTGTGTTGCTTCTCCCAGAGGTTGAGCTTTGCGAGGACGGACTGTTAGGTTCCGAGATAGACTCTATGTTCCTGTTGAGGAGTCTATCAGAAGAGTTGTGTTGCAGGAGGCACATGGTTCCAGGTACTCGATTCATCCAGGGTTGACCAAGATGTATCACAGGTTGAGACGTCAGTTTTGGTGGCCTGGGATGAAGAGAGACATAGCGGCTTTTGTTGCTAGGTGTTTGGTCTGTCAACAGGTGAAGGCCGAACATCAGCGTCCAGGAGGACTTGTGCAGCCGTTAGAGATTCCAATGTGGAAGTGGGACCATGTGACGACTGACTTTGTTTGTGGTTTGCCGAGGACAGCTGGAGGTTTTGACAGCATTTGGGTTCTTGTGGACAGATTGACGAAGATTGCCAGATTCTTGCCTATCAGGACTAGTTGGGGTGTGAGTAGGTTGGCCACGTTGTACGTAGAGCGGATTGTTCCTTTGCACGGATGCCGATCTCTATTGTGTCAGATAGGGATCCTCGCTTCACTTCTGGGTTCTGGCGCAGTTTCCAGAGAGCTTTGGGGACAGAGTTGGCTTTTAGTTCCGCCTACCACCCTCAGTCAGACGGTCAGTCAGAGTGGACTATCCAGACTTTGGAGGACCTTAGAGCTTGCTGTCTGGAGTGGCAGGGGTTGTGGACAGCTCACTTGCCATTGGTCGAGTTTGCATATAATAATAGCTATCACTCTAGTATCGGTTTGGCACCATATGAGGCTTTGTACGGACGACTGTGTCGCACTCCTCTTGACTGGTTCGAGGTTGGCGAACGGGTTGTCACAGGGCCAGAGTTAGTTTAGCAGGCAGTTGAGGTAGTTCAGCTTGTGAGGCAGAGGCTTCAGTCAGCTCAGAGTCGGCAGAAGAGTTATGCAGATCAGTGCAGACGACCGCTCGAGTTTCAGGTAGGGACCAGGTGTTTGTCCGTGTGTCTCCTATGAAGGGAGTGGTGAGGTTTGGTAGGCGTGGAAAGTTGAGTCCTCGCTTTATTGGACCTTTCACCATTTCTGAGCGTGTCGGAGGTTTGGCGTACAGACTTGAGCTTCCGTCAGAGTTGGCAGCAGTCCACGATGTGTTTCACGTGTCGATGCTTCGGAGGTACCTTTCTGACGAGTCTCACGTTCTGCAGAGTGCAGAGTGGTCTAAGGTGACTCCAGTGTTGACTGTACCAGAGCTTCCGTTGCACATTGAGGATCGCCGAGTTCAGAGGTTGAGGAACAAGGCTATCCCGTTAGTTCGCGTTGCGTGGCAGCGGCACTCCGGTGGTGAGTCGACATGGGAGCGAGAGGACAAAATGTGCGAGCAGTTTCCGTACCTCTTTGGTGAGTCTTCTTTCCTTATGTTGTTTGAATTTTGAGGGCAAAATTCCTTAAGGGGGGAGGGCTGTAAGGTCTCGGGTCTTTTGCGGATCCTTATTGGGAGCGTCCAGCGATGTGGACGTTTGTTGTTGAACTCAGCGGCATGTGATCTGGACGTCAAGCCTTTGGCGGTTCAGTAGGCGACTAGTGATGTTGACGTCAACTGGTCGGACCTGTTGAAATAGTGTAGCCCGAGAGCAGAGCTCATTCTTCTCTTCTCCTCTCCTTCCATCCACCTTTGCCTTTCTCTTTTTCCACAGCTTCTGATGGTTGATGAGAGCTCGTGGGAAGGCTCTGGATCGCGTGGCGGTGCTTGATCAGGCGGGAAACGCGAGGTTTTGGTGCGATTCGCGCGGAGTCTTCGGGGGGTTCCGGCGCGATTAGTGGCTGTTTGGGGGTTTATAAAGCGTTCTAAGGTAAGGACTTAACTCCTATAACCCTCCTTATCAATCCAGCATGCTCAATTGTGTGAATCAGTATGCAATTTGTGGATTAGGGTTGGGTTATACTATGCCAGAAATTTATGGTGTTTTGGACAATCTAGGCGTCTGATTGTTTAATTTGTAGTTCTGGTAGTATTAGATGATGTGAGGAGGCATTTTCCCTCCATCAATAGGTGTTCCGTTGGGTAATTCTGCCCAACTGGACTGACCTAGCGCTGTTCTGGGTTTAGGGGACTAAAGAGCTTAACGTCCACATCTGTTGACGTTGAGATCTTCAAGGGTGATATAAACTACAAAGTCGATTGCCGTTGAATTAGGGTTAACGACATGATGAGTGCCGTTTACTTCATATTGGCGGCAATCGATATGGCCGTTAATATCCTGTGTCCCAGCAGGCTTGAATTTTGTGTTTAAAGGCGATTGACATGTAATGTTCGCCCTGATAACACATGTGAGCCAAGCTTAGAGTGTGACTCTACCTGTGCATATGAGTAACTAGTTGTGACATGAGGTGTTCACTTACTATACGGAGTTTCAGGCGTTGAGTGTGTTCCGTCTATTGTACGCGCGTTGCGTTACCGCGTGCCCGTTTCTGTTGTGTTACCTAGGCGTGGGTGCGACTCTGTCTAGATGACTAGCGTGTGGTTATCCTCCGCTAGTGAGCCAGGACGCCGAGTGCGACTCTGTCCTGTGCGTACTCCTTGTGGTGGTTTTGAGCCGGTCTCCGTGGAGCCCCTTCTCTACCGCTAGGGTCAAGCGTAGGGAAAAACCGGTCGTGGACCAGACGCGAGAGAGAGCGTCTGTAGTGTGCACACGTGGCTGGGGTTGAGAGCCTCTGTGGTGACGGGACGCCGAGCCACAGACCCTAGCTGAGTCCTACTTACTGTGTGTGTGTGTGAGTGTGTGTTACTGAGCCGCGAGTTTACAGTTTTGTGTTGTGGTGCGACGTGTACTTACTTTCAGTTTTTACTTTCCGCACTTTAGTTCTGTTGCCGTGGGGTTACTTTTCCCTACTGGGTCTCTTTTCTTGAGACTCACTCCCCTCCCTTTCAGGTGGGTCTTCGTCGACTCCCGTTCCAAGCGAGTCTAGCCACTCCGGTGTTGGTGCTCCTTAGCTGCAGTGAGTAGTACTTTTTGTTGTACTTCTGTACTCTGTACGTTGCTCAGACTCTGAGTTGTACATATTATGTTCATATAGTGGAATTTTACAGCTTTACATGGTGTGTATCTCCTTACATATAGTCTCCTCGGACGTTCACTTCCTACCCTTCCGAGCTTGTCTCGTGGGTTAGCGGGTCAGAATTCGGGTTACTAGTTGTTACTAGTAATGCGGATTCTGGGTCGTTACACATGACCTCCATAGCAACACACTTCTAAGCATCTAAACCACACATATAAACCACATAGCCTTTAAAACACACTTAACATTGCTAACAGAACTTACTAATTAATCACAATCCATAATTATTAACCTATACATACTTTACTAATATAAAGACAACTTAAACACCTTAATAGTACCCTAGAAAACTAGGGCTAGGTCAACACCAGGCCATCACAGCGCAACCATCACAAACCTACCTCGGAAGCCAAATCGCGATGAACACTGACGTTGCCTGTAAGAACACGACGACGTACCCCGACGCGATTCAAAGCCTAACGTGATAGGGCCTAGTGTCGCGACCATATCGCGACGGCCCGATACATCGCCTTTAGTCCAAACGGTCAACACCGACAATCAAAGTGCAAATCATGACGGAACGATTCGTCGCAACAAAGACAACACTAAACTATACACAAAATTGCGACGGACCACACCGACGCATTCACCAAGAATGCGACAGTCGAGTGGTCGCGTCCAGACCAATCGGTCCAACCCAATTGGAAACACATGAACGCAACGACCCAAGTCGTCGCGTTCCAAACTAAAATGCGACGGTACAATCTGTCATCTTCTCAGGTAGGCGGCTGAACCCTTCTTCCTCCTCCAGAAACCACTCCACACACCTTACAACTCAAACATAAACTCATAAAACAATAGTTAATCTACCACATGCTATCATTCCATGCTTTTAAAGCTGTACACCAATTAAAGAACACAAAACAAAGGAGGAAGTCTCCCTACCAACTCAAAGAACCCGTAGAATGCGAAAACCACCACCTCGCCAGTGCACCCACGCTCCGGACACCTTCCTCACGTGGACCCCGTGCCGCACGAACCACTAGACGTCGAAAAATGTCTCAGAAGCTCCGCAGCAGCTCCCCCTCACATCGGATAGAGCTCCTCTGCTCTGTCTGGCCGGAACAGAGCAATTAAACACTCAGTCAGAATCGCGACGAAGGTATACGTCGCGTTTACAACATGTAAAACGCGACCACCCTCACCGTTGCCAATCAGAACTTGGCGCGCCATGAGTCACAAAGGCGGTGCGAAGAACGCGACGTAGGAGACTATCGCGTTCACAACCAGTGAACATGTGGGCTGTTTGGGCTAGAACCCCCTGCCCACAACATCCACACAACACACGGAGACTACAAGCAAGGCTCAATGACCACACACTGACCGAGAGCACCACACCAGAACTGCTAAAACACGGATCCGAACGATCGCGCCGTTACAATTATAATCTTATTATGGTTAAACAACATTTAGTGGATTTAATTTATGACTCAACTTTAATCAAACACAACTCATTGGCACCGACATACATGATCTCCCTTAATTCTCACAAGTTGGCTCGACTAATTGAGGCTCGCCAGACATAATTTTACTCATTTCAAATTAGCTATTTTTTTAGGAGATTTACTTGGCTGATAAGTTAATAATATTGTAAGCAGGGATGAATAAATTCATACACTTTATTGGACCTTGTAATTTTTTACTAAACAAGTACATAGAACACCCCAAAGTGCTTCTTATTTATATGGCACTAAAATGTAATAATTATGAAATAATTGCCCATTTTTCTCTCCACATTTGATCAATGCGCTTGATTTTAACTCTAAACTCATAAAAGTCAGACCACACAAATATCTGAGTTCTTATTGGCTACACTAGTGAGCTCATAATTATTGGCTATTGACGGTCATGGTATA
>JACBKR010000147.1:0-22500 GCA_014218235.1 Colocasia esculenta | reverse complement strand
TCGTGGAGTGTGTCGACCTGTGTTGACCTGTTGAAGGGCTATGTCAACACACTGAAGGGTGTGTGTTGACACACTCTTCAATCTTTGCTCCTATAGAGGAACTGCCTTACTGGAACCCAGTCTGTGTCGACACCCTAATCAAGGTGTGTCGACTTGCTCTAGCTTTTTCAGAATTTACTAATCAAAAGAGATTGGTCTTAACATGATTTAACTTTAGTTCTTCTACCAAAAGAACACACTACATATATCACTGTCAAGGTTTGAAATAATAATGATGAACTCTAATTTTTTTATAAGAATTACAAAAGTCTAAGATGGTATCAAGAGAAATTACGTAAGTATACATGAATGACCCAGAACTTACATGATGAGCTTTTAAAGTGAAACTTCAGATGAAATATTTGTTTCTGACCTATATTAATTGAAATTCTTGATTTATAAATTTTATTAAGATCATAGAAAATATTACTGTCTTATAGGTATTGTGAGGATACCTACCTTGCACCTTACTTCCTTCTTCTTGACAGAACCTAGCTGACCTTTACTTCTTCTGCAAAACTCCTCCTCTTTTCCTGACGTTTCTTCTTCTTCCAATGCTTCCACCGCCAACCCTTTCTATCTATATACACATACTTGCGCATGCATGCTAAATACTTTCACACACTCACACGTAACCTTCCCATCATTGCACCCACTGTCTCTTAACACCTCATTCTTTCATGCATGTTATACTAACATGCACACACTTACACGTACGTATTTACATGCAGAATTATGCTTATCCCCTTCTTTGTCATTATTTTATCATTTCTTTTGATACACACATATGTTTACACTAATGCACATGTACATACCTACACGTGCATACCCCTACATACCCATGTTCACATTAGGATGCAAGTTACTTTTAGGTGAAGGAACAATCATCTTTACGTAAACAAGTTACATAAATAAATTGTTATTTATTTAGATCTCTTTGGAATATTAATTTAATATTTAAATGATATTTGATCAAAACGAAATTTCAACCACAGTCTAATTGCAATGTGATAAGTTTTATAGTAAATTTTATGAAAGAAACATTTATTAGGTACAAATTGTCCTAAAAATAGATAAATCAGATTTAACTCGTTGACCATGCATAAAAACTTCTTAATATTCACATTTTTAGAATCAACATATTTTTCTAATAATTATGATAATTTCAAATTTAAATTTTATTATCAAAATTCAGTGACACCCTGTAAGCATACACATATCCGAAAATAGTACCGACATGAAACAATATTCATTATACATAAATCTTTAAATAATTTCTTTATACAAATATACTATACTTTTAGCTTCAAACCTCATATTAACTTGAGGTGTCACACAGATATCTCTGCATTATCTTTATATTACATCATGTCTGATCTCTAGTTCCACCTATTTTTCAAGAGTGGAACTTGCATGGCATTTAGTAGTAGTACCATCCCTCCCTCTCCCTCTCCCTCCCCCTCCCCACTGTGCCATGGCACAAGGAGGGAGGCACGCAGGCACATAACTCCCTTTTTGAGAGGGGGGAGGAGAAGGGGGCGGGGGCGCACAGAGAACAATTATCACATCTGTACAATCATCAGATCTGTACGCTGATGAAGATGAGGAGGAGGGAAAAGAGAGAGAGAACAGCAGAAGCAGATGAGAAAAAAAAAATGCTATTGCAGGCACAGACCGTCCAAATCCGTCCCCAATCCAATCTGGGCCCTCCATTCCTCCCCCACCTGTAAAGCTTCTCCCACTCCCCCCTCTCCCTTCCTCGAGAAAGACGGGGGCCATCCAAAACCAGCAGCCCCCCTCTCTCCTCTCCGCACGGGACACCCGCACGTACCGCCAGAGACAAAAGTCAGGTGCGGGGCCCACACAAAAGTGTGTGGGGGGCGCGCTTTCGCCCGATGGGTACGTTCGCAGTGTGTGCTGATGCGGACCGGATCCGGAGTTCCCGGCGCTGCGCTGCTGACAGCGGCTGTCTTCACCCACCGGCTGCCGTACGACTGCGACCGGACGGACCGGTCGCCATCAGGCCGACCGAGAACCGAACCCCCGCGGGCCCCCCACTACCACCCATCGCCGTCAACCCGGCCCCCGCACGCCGCCGCGCCGCGTGGCACGTGACGGGTTTGGCCTCTGGTGGGGTTGCCCGCGGGGGTTGGGGGGGGTTACGAAGAACCGGGGGGAGACGAAATAATTGCTACTAATGATAGAATATTGAAAAGGGGAACAGAAGGGAGAAAGGAGGGGACGAAGGGTGGAGGGTGGGCATGGTCGCTCTCTCCGGCCTCCACCAGTTTCCGCCCGGAAAGCGAGGGTTCTGTGCGGGAGAGAGAGGTGTGGAGGCGGGGGAGGGCTTTGGTAGGGTTTGAGGCGTGAGAAAGGGACATCCGGTGGTTCCGGGAGCGAAGGATTGGGGGCCTGGTGCGAGGGAGGTCGAGATTGCGGAGCCTGTTGCCGGGGGGAGGAGGGTTGACGACCGGTGTTGGAGGTCAGGCGACCGACGGGGGATTAGGGTTTCGTCGGCGCCGTTCCTGGGGTTTGCTCGGTTCTGCGGTATGTGTGGCCCTTCGGCTTTTCTGCTCAATTATGTTGCTTCTGTGTGTCTGTTTCGAATTCTTAGTTTGCCATTGTGCTTCTTGTGGGTTTTTCCTTTTCCATTTGTTGGTGCTGAGTGCTGCATCACCGAAAGGGGGGAAGGGTTCCAGCTAGGGTTTGGTGTCATCGTTTATTTCACCCCTTTTTTTATCTTCTTTTCCTTTTATGCGTCGCATTGTGCAATTTTGTTTAGATGTTAGCTTTGGCTTTTTGATTTCTGGAACAGTAGGACAAGTTTGAAACTTTAAGCAGGATGATCAGTTCATGTATCGTTTCCTTTTTCAGCGTTTTTTCTCTCTGTATTTGAAGGCATGGCTCGTTTGTTGCGGGTTGAGTTTGTAACATGTACGTCGTGCTAATTACATTAATTGCGAGTTTTCTCTTCCCACCTGTTCTTTCCTGGTATATTTGTGTTACGATTTTGTAGGGCAAACCGTCCATGCCTCTTGAGGGAGCTGAGCTAGTATTCTATTCGGCTGTAATTCATGACTGCCACCTTGAATCCTAGAATATAGCCAGCATAATTTCACAAAGTAAACTTTGTAACTCGTCTTTATTTGAAAAATTCGTTGCATTATCTGGGATACTTGTGTTTCTTAACTGTTCCTATATTGGAAACAAACACTTAAAAGTACATTATGGATGTGAGAAATCTAGGTCGACTGAATTTTCCTTAGTTATCTATTTGGCTTGATGCCAGAAGCCTCGAAGACCGCCATTTCCTCCGACTGACAAGTATGGCATGAGGAATTTTGTGCCACCACTGCTTTGTACCGATCTATTATTTCTGTTTGTTTCCAAAAGATTTTCAGCTGTACCCAACATGCTTTACTAGCTGGCTGTGTCAACAACCACTTGTTTACTTATTTTCTTTCTTCATATTTTTTTTACACCTCCATGTGAGAGGTCCATGGCAACTATGATAAACAAGCGCCATGAAGATTTGATTAAGAGGTGCAGAGCATTCCTCAATCAATGGGTCTGCTATCTTGAGTTTATGTTCACTAGACCACATGGAATAATTCTACTTGTCATATTCCTTCAAGGAATAACTTTATTCCTTTAAAGGGATGATATATTTCATTAGTAGAGGGTCCAATGGAAACATGAACTAACAAGCATGTCTTCTAACTTACGTCAACATCAGAAGATATTCACTATCTCATGCAGGGATCAATAGCTCAACCTTTTAAGTGCATTAGTGGATAATGATAATTTCTTCAAGATGCAATTTCTAGACTTTTTGCAAAGTTAACAACTCAGCCAATCTGTGATCTTCAATGAGACAAAATCATGCTAGCTTGATGTCAAGGACTTGAGTTGGATGTCCTATTCATCAGTGGTATATTTGACATATATTTCAGCATATCTATGACAAAAAGGTGCTTGCATTTACCTGCCTTTGTTTCTGGATTTTGCTTCAGTGCAGATCCGGTTCTAGTTACAGATTTGTACAATGTTGTTTGATGTCGCTGTCTATTTTAATAACTTATTTCTTTTTACTAGCTTTTGAAGTTGATATTCAGTATATCTTTCCTAAATCCTTGGAGTTTTAGATAGTTTACTGGATGCTTGGAAAATAAACAAAATTCTAGTAAATCTGCTTAGGAAGCTTCATGTTCTAGTTGTTGTGGTTCTGACTGATTCATCTGGTCAGGTTGTTTTTTTTGAACCATTAATCGAAGTAACTACAGCGTGCAGTTACATAATGTATGTGTGTTGTAATATGAAGTTCTATGCAAGGTTCAAAAACCTGGGGATCGGGATCGGATCGGTCGGCCCAAAACCGATCCGACCCGGCGATCCCGACCTCGGCTCGGCCAAGCCGGGCCGAGCCCGGCTGAGCCAGGGGTGGGTGGATCGGCCCATTATACTGGTGTATATCTTATACAGGCTGAGTTCAGGCCGAGTCCACTGCGATTTCAGGTCTTATTTACCTGAATATCATTTAAGTAAATGAAATTTCATTTACTTAAGATATTACATGTAAATAAGGAAGTACCCCCCATTTGAATCCAATAAAAATATCAAAAAAATCATATCTCTTACAAATAAAAAGTCAACTCTCCCACCGAAGAAGAAAATCGTGATTTCGTTGATTTTAGCGAAATGCTAATTTTTTAATCTCTCATAATTTAGCGTATCTAAAAATTTGATAATTCAAATAAACTATATGGAACATTAAAAATCTAAAGTCCAGTAAAAAAAGTCAAACGTGCATATGACTTCTCCAAGGAAGCCACTCTCCTACTGACAACACTTAGTCTGCTTGAGATCTCTCAGGATTTGGTCAAATTTAAACTATCATCACTCAAAGTCATGAAAATTGTCACTTTCTAATTTCTTTTCAATTAAAAAGTGAAAAATCTCATGAGTTTAGATAATGATAGCTTAGGTTTGACCAAATCCTGAGAGGTCTCAAGCAGACTAAGTGTTGTCAGTAGGAGAGTGGCTCCCTTGGAGATGTCATATGTACGTTTGATTTTTTTTACCGGACTTTAGATTTTTAGTGTTCTATATGGTTTATTTGAATTATCAAATTTTTAGATAAACTAAATTATGAGAGATTAGAAAGTTAGCATTTCGCTAAAATCAACAAAATCACGATTTTCTTCTTCGGTGGGAGAGTTGACTTTTTATTGGTAAGAGATATGATTTTTTTGATATTTTTATTGGATTCAAATGGGGGGTACTTCCTTATTTACATGTAATATCTTAAGTAAATTAACATTTACTTAAATGATATTCAGGTAAATAAGGCTTGAAATCGCAGTGGACTCAGTCTGAACTCAGCCTGGGATTGGCCTGAACTCAGCCCATGACAAGGTTGAACAGGATCGGCCCGGCCCGGCTCGGGCCGATCCGAGGCGGATCGGGCCGGGCTCGGCGAGCCGGCCAGCCCAGCCGAGCCGGTCCGATCCGCGTGCAAGGACCGGCTCGGATCGGGAGGCCCAAAACCGAGCCAACTCGGCCGATCCGATCCCGATCCGGCCGAGTTTTTGAACCATGGTTCTATGTGATCTTAACATCTCATATGGAATAGTTGAGACAGGTGTATAGTCCTGCTTATCTCAGTTTTGAATGCAATCTGTCTCTTGTCAGTTTAGAAAGAGTTGTGGCCCATGGGATCAGCTTGTGGCTCCATGGCTTCTTGGAGGATCTGATTTCGTGGGTAGTTTGGCTTGGAGTCTTAGACTCCTAGAATAAGAGTCAATTGAGCAGAACTTCCCTCTTTTTTCTTTTTCCGGAAGTCAGATGATTCAGATCACCATTGAACAATTTGACTAAGCCTATCTAGCTAGTCGGTTTGATTTGGCTTTTGATAGTTAATCTTAGCTTACTTTGCTGTTTATTGGATAAATTTATTGAGAAATCCTACTTTAAGTCTTTCATGAGTAATTCAGCAACAAATGATGTTAAACTGAAAGTATCAGAGTCTGAAAGTTGACATGTTTCTATATGTACAATGGGTGACCGTTATGATTGTCATATGAATGTGGCCTTCTATCTTGAGGCCACTATTTTGAACCATCAGGAATGCCTTTGGCACATTGAATCTTAAAATAACTCATGTTTGCCAATCTGGAGCTATTGAAAATGATTACAAGTCTGGATGATGTGTATTTTGAAGGTGAAGTCTGGAGCATGTTCAGGTGTCTGTGTGGAACTCAAGTTTCTTAGTTGATTTTGGTAGCAGATTGCCATGAAATATCCCAAACAGGACGTAGTTGTTTGGAAGCATGAGAACTTGGGAACATCATAACATGAAAAGAGGAGGAGGCAACCAAACAGTCAAAATCAAGGAAATAGCAATTATAATGCTAATCTCTGTATTTCTTTCCCTAAAACATCTTGGTGCCCTAGATCTCTTGAAGCAACTTCATTTGCATTTTAACCCTGTAAGAGTGATAACCTTCCTAGTTCCAAGAGCTTGTATAGTTGGTTTTAGGAAAGAGACATAGGCTATTCATCGTTCCTTCCCAGTTGCTGTTTGAAAAATTTATTATGCCGGTGACTGTATAATTAACTCACACTTCTTAAATGTAAAAGGGCTCCTGCGATTATGGTGAGGTCATGGGAAAGGATTATTCTACATACTACATAGTGTTACCCTAGCACTTCTTTTTACCCTTTCAGAGAGACTGCTTTCTGGTTTTTGTTGAACCAGTGACCTGCAGGTTACTATGGAGCAATGTTACTGTTCCATCAAAATTCTCCACGTTGTACGTATTATGTGCCCTCACAAATGGCTAAATCTTAGTATCCTAGGGTGCTTGTGTTGTTGACATTTAGGTAGTAGTATACAGGATGTTTGACAGTAGTCCCAATATTTGCTTTTGTAACAGTGCTTAAGTACTGCAATGCACCAATCCTCCTTCCCGAGAATCTGATTGTTGTCACTCTAATATAACAATCATATGAGACTGCTTACTAAGTGGTCTAACAAGACAAAAATATTTCTATTCATCGCAAATTCTTCTATCATACTGTTTGGAGCTTGCATTGTGGCATTTATTGTTTTTAAGGTGTTGCCAAGGCGACAAGGTGCTGGACAACCGCCAAGGCTAGTGGTCGCTACTCGCTAGGCAAACAGCCCTATAAGACTAAACAGCTGCATGTTTCATGAACGGCAGCATCCCCTGTGTGTTTTTTATTGCTGGATGCCTTAACTATACATATAGTTTAGTCATTCTTCATCTCTCTCTCTCAATTTATTATTTTTCTAGCAATATTTCAGCTTAAATAAAACTGTTTGACTTGTTGACACTTGACAGGTATATGCTCAGATTCCAATTGCTTGCCTTATTATTATTAATTACTTTGTTATCCATATAGAGTTCTGGGTACTTTGTTACATAAACTAGGCTTTGCCTAGGCACCCTGCTTTGGTGCCTAAGCAGTAAGCGGTGGGCTAATGCCTTAGTCGCCTTAACAACCATGGTTTCATTGCCTTTTTGATGATGTACTTTTTTGTCTTCAGGCCCGAACTTGGTCAACCGTTGCATGATTTGCACGACAGCTATTGTTGCATATTTTTCCTGTAAGTCCCATAACATTTTTGCTATTTTTTTTTCTCTGCTATTACAGGCCTACATTTTTTTTGGGTCTTGTAACGTGAGACCCACATGCATGATTTCTCATTGGACCCTTTTTAACCCTATAACAAGATTAATATCGTATGTTTCATATGTCAACAATTGGCACAATAAATGTTGGGGCATTTTTTATCCAAACTTGATAGAGTGGTGATGGTCTGCTGAGCACATGCACAGGCATGCAAGCTACTAGCATGAAACTATTTATTTGTTCATTTCTTCTAGTTGACTAAAGTTAACTTGTTCAGTTTTTTACAGTATATTATGTGAATGCTATTATTTCTCCTGTTATGATTGATCACCAAGAGCCATTAGATTTCTAAGTGAGAGTCAAATCTCATGGTGGGTTTTCTCCATGTAGATCATTTTTTACAGCAGCAACTGTTCTTGTGACTGTTGGCAGAATTCTCATCTCAGGTGATGCCCCAATTTCAATAGGTTGTACTTGTAGACACATCCCGGAAACATTTGGAATAATTCCAATGCTTATTCTCCTTCCTCATCTTCTTTTTCTTCCGTTCTTCTCTTTTACCTCTTCATCACCATCTCCTCTTCCTATTCTGACTCTACTTCTGCTTCCTTTTCTTATCCTGTTCCTGCAAATGTCCTGCAGCCAGTGATTTATTATTTTTGTCACCTTGAGGCATGAATACCTTGCCATAAATTTTTGTCCATTTTTGTTAAAAAGCTGAGATCAGACCAGCTACTGTGATCTGGGTTCCAGTGTAATTTGTGCTTATTTTCCCCTACTTTTGATGATCATTTGAGATAAAAGATTACACTTCCTTTGGATGCATCTTCCTTCTGCTTGCTTCCTTCACAAAAAGGGCATCTAGGATGTGCATGTACATGGACCAAACTTTTGACTTATTTGGATGTTATCAACCAAGCTATGTGAAGACCATGAGAATATCTCGAAAAGACTATGATTTAATCTGGTTAAGTTGCCAAAGAAATCATCAGTGTAGCTGATGGGAAGAAAAATTCAATATGAACACATACCTCTTCCTATTTGGTGGGGATATGCAGCCGAGGGTAAATAGAATGTTTAGAGAAGCATATTATATGCAGGGAATCTGTGAAGAGGGCTACTTGTTTCATTATCCGAGTTTCTAACGTACTTGTTCATGTACCTGATCTGTGAGCATCCCTAGGATATTGAATAAACAGCGGAGCACCTTCTTTTGGGATGCACTTTTCTTATATGTGTCACTCTGCCTTTCATGGGATGTGACTTCTAGATTGGACAATGTTTGAAGAGGTCACCTCAAGATATGTGATGTCCATTTGTAGTGATAAAATTGACATCTTATCCCTGTATTCTTAAAAGGGAAAGGAAGTATGGGGTTGTTTATAGTCTAAACATGGGAAGGAAGAATTGGCAAAGGAAGTCATGATCAGCTATCTGAATCAGGGGAAGTTTGAAATTTTATACAAGCCATTTGGTTGAGTCTCAAACCTGTTTTCAGAAACAATGAATAGCTGCAGAACCTTGTGAATTCTTTAGCACCTATATCTCTTATGTGATATCAGCTGTGAATGCCTTTATGGGGCACCAGTTCCTGGAACTTCATAATATGTAGGAAAGGTAATGGTCAAGTGGTGAGGTTTAATATTTCTGCACTTTCTAGTTTTTGAGCCTTATTTTGAGTGACACCACCTAGGTGTGCTCATGCATAGAGAGACATTTTAGGTCATGTACCCCTCTTACAATTGGACATTCCCATTTCTTTTTCACTTTAATAAAATCTGTATCCTGTGGTAACCTCCACTCCTGCCTTTGCCTCCCCACACAAAAAAATGGTAAGAAAAATCAACATCATTTCTTCCACCAGTAGCTCGGGGCCTTCTTGTATGTCTGACATGCATTTAAGTATTTCAGATTGACTTTTTGCCCTACAAAGGTTTTTATGCTTGTTGTGGGGTTCTGTACTAGTCTCTGTGCCTCAATCAGGGATCAGGCTCGATTTATGTATTAGGCCTGTGCTTCACAAGGAATTGTGCTGAAGATGCCTATAAAATTAGGGCTGCAACCAGGTCAGGTTCGGAACCAGAAACATCAGTTCCGATTCCGATAAAATTGAAATGGTCAATTCCGATTCCGTTCCGATTACATTATCGGAAATGAAATTCCGATAAGCTAAAGTGCTTACCATGGCTCTATCTTTTGAATTTATGGATAATTTATCAGAATAACCGATACCGATTCTGATAAGCCATCGGTATTATTTTTCAATTCCGAAACCGATAATTCTTATTGAGATCGGGTCGGAATATCGGATTTTCGGATTCCGTTTGCAGCCCTGTATAAAATACATTGTAAATATCTTCTCCTGTTGACATGGCTACTCTTCCAACCTTCTGTGATGATACTGGTCCTTCTACACGTTACCTTGATCAACTGATGAGGTGATGCTGCATCCCCTGTTACCATCCATTTGTGTGTTTGACTTATGTGGCTTTTGTTCTTAGCTATCGCCATTGCAAATCAGAAGCAGCAGCAAAGTGATAATGGCGGTACAGAGTCTGTGGATGGATGTTTATTATTTATGTGTCAATTCTCTCCGTGTTTCTAAGTTATGGAGACCGAGATTTCTGTTTTATCAATTCCCAAAAAAATGCAGGAGCCTACTGTATTTCTACTTTAGCAGGCTGTGGAGGAAGCTGGCATTGTTGCTGTTGCAGACTTTTACTCAGTTGGCTGTCATACATTTCGTTAAGCTGCCAAGATACAACAAATCATGAGTGCTATCATTGCTTTGATTAAATCATAAATTAGGATCATATGTATGTATCAATTTCTCTCAACTTGGCTATGCCCTATAAAAGTCCTTAAGGACATGTTTTTGCTGGAAGTCCTATTTTATGCTGCTGGCAATGAATTTGCTAGCATGACTATTGATGAAAATTTGCAAAAATCCTGTTGTTTCAACCAAGGTTCAAGAACCCGGGGATCGGGATCGGATCGGCCGGCCCCAAACCGGTCCGACCGGCCGATCCCGACCCCGGCTCGGCCGAGCCGGGCCGAGCCCGGCCGAGCCGGGCCGAGCCCGACCGAGCCGGGCCGAGCCCGGCCGAGTCTGGCCGAGCCCGGCCAAGTCTGGCCGAGGTAAAGGGGGCTGGATCGCCCCCCTTAAAAAAATTGAAAACAAATTAGAAAAAATGGGAAATATATGAACATTGTATTTATGAACTGAAATACATGAAAAAATAGGACATAATACATCATTGGTACTGAGGAAAAGTAATATAATTATATTTATTAGAATCGCACATTATATTGTGTGGACATAAGGTTTACATAATCTGTCCAAGACATATAATGTTGGTAATATGCCTCATATTGAGTCAAATATTGACTAGAGGCATCCGTGTTCGCATATATGATAGTAATTGGTGTGTAGCCAGGTATTTCAGGCACTTGATATGAGCCATATGACTCATATGAGTCATGTGAATGCGAATCGGACTCAGTGGATTGTGCATATGCTCCGCCTCCGGTGTAATACGATGCATTCGGGTATTGAGGATATCTCAAGTAGCCTCCCTGCCCTTGGTAATATCCTTCAGTGGAAGCATAAGATGATGTATCTGACGCTTGCTCCATGGTCTCAAACTCCATCCGTAGCTTTTCTTGACGCTCCCAATCCTCTTGCACCTTCTTCTTCTTCATTAACCAATTCTGTCTATGCGGAATGAAGTTGTGATTGTATCCCGAATCTTCGGATGCTCCTTGGCCTTGCCCTTGCCCTTGCAATTGAGATGCCACTTTCTTCCCCTTTCGTGCATATTGTTGACTTGAGGTTTGTGCTTCCCTCCCTTGCCTACTCCCATGATGTTGATCTTGAGTAGCATGGGTGAAGTCTTCCTCTCCGGTGAATACAATAGGGTCGGGTGGCGGTGCCGGTGGCGGTACACTGCTGACAACTAGGACATCTCCTCCATGATCGGATCCCTCACTAGGAGTACTTGTCTTCGATGTGGAGTCATTAGAAGTTTGGTATACAACATTATCGCTTGGCTCCGGTGTTTCATCATCTATATCTTCCTCGATTGTCTCCAAGTCTGCAATGCTAATGCCATGTTTCTTGCTCCTTCCTCTTGCACCCACTGTCTTCTTTTGCGTTTAGGGGCTGGGGGAGTTTCAAACTCCGGAAGCAAAGACACATCATCAAGCTCACCTAAATGAGACATAAACATGTTAACATGAGAAATAAATAATTTATAAATGATAATGCCATGTTGCATGTACATTGTAAAGGTCATCTACCTTCAGCCCATGCACGATCATGCGGGTCGAACTCTGGTTCAACCGAAGTGGTTGCATTTACCCATGCATGTAGTGGATGTTCCTCCTCAAAAACTTCTTCTATATCTATTGTCTCGGATGGAGTTGCTTCAGCTTGTTGTTGGCCCGATGATCTATATTTTTCTCTATCTTGAACTTGTTTGATTAATTGGAGATTTTTAAGCTTCAATCTCATGTTGTAGTGGCAAAATACCAACTTCTCAAGACGTGCATACTTCAAACGGTTTCTTTGCTTTGTGTGGATCAAGCCAAATGTGCTCCAGTTTCTCTCACACCCTGTGGCGGACGTTGTTTGGCTTAACACCCGAATAGCTACATATGCTAAGTCTTCATATCCATAAGTTCTTCCATGATCCAACCACCAATCCGCTGTAAAAGAAGCATGTATAGTGTTTTAGAAAATAGAAGTAGAACCAACTCATTCTAGAGGCAAATAAATATGATGAGTAACTTCTAACCTGGACTCAAAATCTGAGCAGCTCTTTGTGCTGTGCTAGTACTAAAGTGGTAGAGTTGAAGTCTATAATCATGCATTTGTTTGCATGCTATGATTGCCCTATCCTCATTGTCTAGTATGCGTTTGATTACATTTTTTGCCCCAATCAACACTTCGGAGGCATTGTCATAGTTCTCATTCCTCCCATTAGTCCTATATATGTATTAGGGGTTGAAGAAATGCCCTACATATAGAAGAAAAATGTTAAAACATGAGTTATAAATAATATGTAATCACAATTCACAAGAGTTGAAGTGTTATGCTTACCTGCAGCATGAAGATCATGATGCAATGTGTGCTCCCATCGTCGATCTATGATTTCCCACCACTTGGCATACGTTGTTTTGTTGTTCATTTGGATGATGCAATGTGTGCTCCCATCGTCGATCTATGATTTCCCACCACTTGGCATACGTTATTTTGTTGTTCATTTGGATAAGCTCCTTTGCTCGATCCATAGTCTCGTACAAGTAATCCATCTCGGATCTCCTCTCCCCATCTACCGCCCTTAAGACTCGAACAAGCGGTTCTACTACATTCAAAACATTTTGGACCCCCTTCCAAAATGGCTTTGATTGGATAATGTCGGTCACTTTCTTTCCCTTCTCCCTCACCCGTGTAGGAGCATGTCGGGACATATAGTTCTCCCACTCTTCAGATGCTACCATCCTAATAAGGTTGTTACGTTGCCCATTTATGCTATCCAATGCAATATATTGGGATGCAAACCTTGTAGGTGCTGGCCGAAGCAACTCCCATCCATGTGTATGCGTCCTCATGATGTCCAATATGTTGTTGTGATTGTAGATGAATGTGGTTACGAATCTTGCACTGTTGACTACATTTTCCACCATTGGATCTTTACAAATGTCTTCTAGCATTAGGTCAATGCAGTGCGCGGATCAAGGAACCCAATACAAGTGTTCTCTTTTCTCCATTAGTTTTTGGCCCGCCAACTTGAAAGCCGCTGCATTGTCAGTTACCACTTGGACTATTCTTTTCTCTCCAATCTCCTCCACCATCCCATCCATCAATTGAAATAGGTAGTCCGCATTTTTCACCTTGCCAGAAGCGTCTGCCGACTTCCAAAAAACAGTCCTTGCTTTGCAGTAGAATAAGAAGTTTATCATACTTCTTCGTGTAATGCCTGCATAATTCCATAAGAAAAATTAAAACCTATATGTTATTAATGAATAACAATTAACTGACCAAACACTTTTACATACCTGTCCATCCATCGCACATTAACGTGCAACCATATTCATTCCATATGTGTTCAAAAGTGGAAACATATGCCTTCATATTTTCAACCTCCATGTCCAAGTACTTGTTGTAGATTTCATAAGAAGTAGGGCCTTCTACCCCTTTGCCCACTTCACCAATAGTCTCGATCATTGACTCATAATATGGTCCTTTTGCTGCATTAGCCGGTATGCTGTTGAAGAAGAACCATCTTGACGTCGCTCTCCCTATCTTCTCCTTGCATATTTTCAAATTCTTGAAGGCTGCAGAAATGGATGGTTGCTTCTCCCTCTGCCTGGTGAGAAATGGGTCCAATGGTCCCACTATAGGATCTCCGTCTCTAGGGATATCTACCGGAACCTCAGGTATATTTGTACTCTTTCCAGCACTTGAACTCCCTTGTCCGCTACCTCCATGGCCACTACCTTCACCTAGGTCATGACCAGTACGTCGGAGATAGTCCTCTTCCGTAAAAGACCTTCGACTTGCCCGACGAAATTGTTCTATAGTATGAGATAGAAATAGAATGATATAATTTTAAAAAACTTGTTGATGATGTTATACATTGAAATGTATAAATTATAATGAGGGTGCTTGAACTAAAATAAATGTTCCAAAACTAAGTTAACTAATTACTAACCTTCTTCATCATCATCAAGATCAATTGTTTGTCTCCCTCTTGGTAAATCCACGGACCTTCGAGGAGGGGCAGACAATTCTTCCCGGATTTCTTGCCGTCTTCTACTAATGTTTGCTTTGGATGTCTCTTTCTCCTTCATATATTGGCAAAATTGTATTCGAACTTCAGTAGAAACTCTCGAACATGGTGCCACCTCACCTTTAATTCCCGCTAGATGTTATTTCAAACGAAATATGCCGCCCGATAAGACCCGGTTACAATACTTGCATTGGACCTTCCTTCGAGCCATGTCCACAACGATACCATGAGCCCAAGCGGGATCGGCGCTGGGAGGGTTGCTTGAAGAATGGGGAGCCGGAGCAGCACCACCTTCGGCAGCCATCACTTAGAACACAAAAAAGAAGTTAAATAATAAAAAAATAAAAAATAAATAATTTTTTTTGCGGCTGAGAGAGAGGGAGATGAATCGCAGCCAAGAGTTCGGGCCGAGAGTGTGTGTGAGAGAGCCCGAAGAGTCGAAGATGAAGCGCAAGAGCGTGAAAGATGAGATCGCCTCCCAAATAGTGCAAAATAGCGCTCGAGAGAGAGAGAGAATGCCCAAAATATTGAGAGAAGGGGAGGAGAACTCAACACTTGAGTTTAGAGCATATTGGGGGCCTTTGGGGGGGTTTATATAGACCGCCAAGGCCTCCAAAGGCTCCAAAGAGCCGTTTCTGGCCGTTGGGGAGCGCCCCCCAACGGCTAGAAAACGGCTAGTTCAAAACTAGCCGTTGACAGGCGGATCGCCCCGGTCCGTGGTGGATCGGGCAGGCTCGGCGATCCCGCCGAGCCCAGCCGAGCCCGGACGATCCGCGTGCACGGGACCGGCTGGGTTACCCCGGCTCGGATCGGCAGGGCCAAAACCGAGCCGACTCTGGCGATCCGATCCCGAGCCGGCCGAGTTTTGATTCCTTGGTTTCAACAGGATAAAGTATGGAAAAAAAATGCTTTCTGTCTACCTAAATAAAAGGTTGAATAGATAGATAATTTGTCAGGAACACCCTTTTTATTCTAAAATTGTAATATGAGCCTAGTTTTTGGTATATTGCAACAGGTTATCCACGATTTGCCTATTTTATAGTTGTTATTTGTGTTAACATAGTATGACTCTTTACCACTGATTTGATCATGGTAGTTCATTAGAGCTTGGACTGTTCAACAATGTGTTGCACATTTTCTTATCATATTATGGACATGTTTGATCGAAGGTCAACTATGTAGCCTCATAAATTAATTATATTATCGTCAACACGATATATTTTGGACCATAATTATCTTTTTTGATCATAGTCAACATATTTGATAACAACTAACCTATTTGGCCAGAACTATCATCATTTTGGACCATAATTATCTTTTTTGATCATAGTCAACATATTTGATAACAACTAACCTATTTGGCCAGAACTATCATCTTTGAGTATAATTTACTCGTTTATTATGCCTTCTGTTTGACCATATAACTTACCCATTTGCCACCACTTGCACATTTCTCCATATGTGACCTATATAATCATACATATGACCTGTTTCCTTCCCCAGACCCGTGTTGGCGGAAGCTTCATGTACTGGGTACTCCCTATGACCTGTTTCCTTGTCTGTATGTAAATGAGATATGTGACCACAAGCAGTGTGTCTGACCATGGATTAATGACGTTTTCTAAAGTAGATGCCGTTGTACAGACCGTTTGAGCAGAATAGTGATGTTTAACCTGTTTAGAGTTAGACACTTAGGCCTCATATTTTATTACATACGATCAATATCTAGTCATTGTACATGAAATGGGCAATGACAAATTAATTCAAAAGAAGAGAGCTTCTCATGGAGAGGAATCACAGCCCAGTTTAATTGTCTGTTTGTGTTTCTTTATACAATCAATCTGTGACTTTAAACTACTTAGAGTATACAAGCATGTCTGCTGTTTCCTTTCTTCACCAAGATGCTACATGAGTTCTAATCAAGGAATGTGGAACTGGAGATGCAGGTGTGCTGGTGGTCTTTAGGCTGATCCTGATCTGCTGCTTTGAGCTGGTCTGGAACCAGTCTAGCCCACGCCATGCTAGAGACAACATCTGTCACTTAAGAAAATTCAAAATGTATATAATAGGTCTAAACACTATTCAGGCTGTTCTTGAACCAATCTGGACTGATCCCACAGGTCCAAAGCTGAACTGACTGATTTGTTGTACAATTGGGGACTGGGGACTTGGACTAAGATTGGTTTGGCAAACTCTGATTGGATCAGCTTATCCTATTCTGCCTCCTTTAGTTGTCATTTTAATCTTCGGATTGCATATAGGAATTTTTTTTTGAAGGTGATTGCAAATAGGATATTACTTTTAGAACTAACTTCTAAAGGACAGTCATCTCCTGTTCCACTGAACTTTATTTACTCTTAGACTGTTATTTATCCAATAAAAACGTTCCAGAAAGTTATCCTCCCTATTGAACTGGCTGGGAAGTAAGATTCTTGTGATCCCAATGCCTATGACTGTACCATATTTTAAATGTACCCATTGTCTGTAGGCTTGTATCTGAATATGAAAAGAATAGTCGACTAGAATCACATTCAATGTACTTTCCGAAACAAGGACAATTTAAAATTTCGCCTGTTGCTTTTAAAGTTGGAAAGGGGAGGAGAAAATAGACAAATTCCTAAAAAGGTAAGAAAGAGGATGAAATTGTAGTCAATTAAGATAAGAGTATTGATAGGAAAGGATGTCCATATCTTTGAAATAAGATTTATTCTTTCTTCCAGCTTAAGAAAGAAATAGCTAATGGGAAACAAGTGGCCAATCTTATTTGAAGGTTTAAACAAATCTCAATCTTGTTAACAGATGATCTTAACTCTTGTCGGATCAGAATTGCCCTTTTCTAAATCTCCTATCAAGGTTTTATGCAACGATATTCTAGCAAGAAAAATGCTTATTGCAAGATCCATCTTGCAATAAGGATGAGGTGGATTCAAGAAAACAATCGTATGGGTTGAGAGGGCTTCACAAGGCTCTTCTCTCTTTCTCTTTCAACCAATAGGATTGCTTTCTTGCAATCCATCTCATCCTTATTGCAAGTTGGGTCTTGTGCTAAGTATTTCTCATTCTAGCAATATGCAAAATAGAAGGAAATAACAGAGTAATGTATGGAAATATTATCAATGATGAAAATGAAAGGGCAACCAGGTTATCTAGAAACACAAATGATGTATCAAAGGGTATATGGAAATGATAAGATGGTAGAAGTGAAGTTTTGTAGTTATATTGTTATATAAGTCAGATTCATAAAGATTCAAATTTTGGTTGGAACCAAAATTATTAAAGGTATATATTCCTTAATGCTCTGATCATACAAGATGCAGAGAAATATATGTTGGTTAGATTTATAATATGTTCATTTCAATTTAACCCAGATATAAGATTGCATGTAAAAATGCGATTGACTACCTTGAATAGAAAAACATCCAAAACTTGGATATGCATATGATTGAAAACAAGAATAACAGAAAAGGCAAACAAAATTATTTCCTTGGGAACTAACAGACATAAAGTTAATAGAATCAGAGTGGTATATACTTGGTACTTTCTTAGATGATCCCATGGTTTCTAGGCTTCAGCCTTTCCAGTAACGTAATTAGTGAGAACACAGTGGTGGTCCTCCACGCCACTTTATGGACGTTATGGGGGGAGTGGAACCACCGCATCTTTGGAAAGGAATCACGTCCTGAGGGAGCTCTGGTTGATTTTGTATGGGTTAGAGTGAAGGAATGGACGGGCATTATTATTCATGTGAATTCCTCAGTTTCCCTCTTTCACACCCTCTTGGTGTAGGGCCTGTAGGCTTTCTCTGTATAGGTTTTTTTTCGGTGGGTTTTTTTTTGGGTTTTCACTCACCTATACTTGTACATTCTACCTTTCTTCTAATATATAATTGTGGTACTACCCATGTTCCAAAAAAAAGAAAAAGTGAGAACACAGGAAATGGGGGTCTAGATGCTGAATCCTGACCTGAAAGCAGCTGCTGCTTTTTGAATCCCCAGGACTAACAACCAGCTGCTGCTTTTTGAATCCCCAGGACTAACAACCAGAGAAATGTTAGCGAAATGTATGGTTACATCCTTGTTCTCCTGTATTACATCGCCCAAAGGAAAGACTTACCACATGTGAGAAATAACCAGCATTGAATACCTAAAAGCCTCAAACCTTGTCATAGGGATTCACAATCAGATGACTCTCAAGAAGCAAAACATTAAAATCACTAACAAAAACACTGGAAGAGAAAACGCACTGCAAGGTTCAGATCATGACAAGAACAAATGAGAAAAATTGAAGGCAAGAATGTCCAACCATACATACATAAGGAAACCATAGTGGTACCAAAGGAAACAGATTACATTCATAGAGTACCCTATGGTGATCTGAGGATTGGAGGGGAAAATATTATTCTGTTTGATGTACCAAAATGCCTGGAGGCATGGTGGCTGGTGCTGGTCAAGAGGAAGAGAGAAGAGAGAACTTTGTGGTGGCCCGAAGGCTGCAAAATGTGGGAGATCCTGATTCCCCTTGAGTGGAAAAAGTTTTCATATCTGAGCTTGCATAAGATCCGACAATCTCACCAAGCTTCTGACATCAATGGAAATAATGTTCTTACCCAGATGTGTCCAATTTTCCTTTTATTCTTCAAATAAGTCATTCCCTCTACCACAATCATCTTCATGATAACTCAGGGTGATCTATCCTTTTCATGGAAGGCGGACTCAGATCAGCTGAAGAGTCAGCCAGTTCTGAGTCCGATCTGATCCAGCCAAATCGGCCGATCCAGAGGATTTAAGAAAATAAGCCAAATTGGCTAGGATCGGGTAGGATCAGTAGACTAATAATAATTTGGTTGGCAGGTTAGCCGATCCTGGCCGATCTCGACCTATCTCAGCCGATTCCACCCCGTTTCTTGCAAGATCTGATCCTTTTGGCTCTTCGTTATCAGAACAAGTCAACAAACAGCTCATTAACATCCCAGTTTTACATGAAATTATGTTATAATATAGTTGAAGTTATTTGTTTTATCAGCTATGATATATGCCAATATGAGGTTACTGTTGCTCTAGATGAAGATGTTATTGCAACCAATCCATAAATCTGGGTGTCTGGATATTCTGCTCTATTTCTTATATGAAATGCAAAACATTCTTCAAAAAGTAGTGGTACGACTGGTGTGACAACAAAGTAAAAAAATCCTTTTCTGGGACCAGATTAATCCTTCCAGCTGCTGTTCCGATTTTGGGAGAGTAGCTTATTGTGACCAGGTAAGGCCGGTGCTAGGTGGAGTATTGCAAGGCATATGTGGCGGAGAATGGAAGTAGTAGAACAAGATATGTAGATAGAGAAGTGGATTAGAGGTCATTCTAGCAGCAGACCATGACCATTTTTCCTGTTGCCTTTGTTACCCTCATCATCTTCCTCTTCTCCCTACTTTCTTCATTGGCTTCTGGTGCCACTGAATAGGAGAATGATGTCCTTTTTCTTTGGAGGTGGGGTTGAACCTGCCAGGCAATGCTCTTCCCACAATTCTTTGTCTATGACTGATTGGATATTTAAAGAGTACGTGAAAGTTTTAATTTGATGAAAAATGTTTTACTTCAAACCTTTTTGTTATGAATTACCTCTTGTACCCTTTGATATCTTATGGTTTTATTAATCTTTTCTGATTGCAATGCTGTGTTTGTGTAAACCACTCACTTAAAAAAAAAAAGGTTTGTGTAAACCAGCCTTACCCTGTCTGATCTCGGTCTGTTCATGTGAAAGATCCGAACTGGCTAGTTTTTAATTTCTTTCATGGGATGCGAAACTGCTAGTGTTGCTATTTTATGTTTGATGGATTTTATATCTATACTCATTGTTGGTTTTGCAGCATAATTGATTGATCATCTATGTCTAAATAACATGGGTTGAAAATTTGTAATCATGAGGGACAGATTTTGACTGCCCTGTTACTAATTTCTGACTGAACCACATGAACAGTTGAAGACTTTTCTTAATTAATGAGACATTGGTTTCACTTGACAAATAGTTTGATCTCTGCTTGTGAATGAGGCTTGTGTTTCAATTGAAATTTCTTTTGTGCTAATAGATTAAACATCCTTGCTGGAATCATTTTTGTTCTTTGCAGCCTTTATGTTTTCCATTGAATAAATCTCAATGAGTGATGCTATTTAAGGTTTGGTTTTAGGTCCTATCTTTTTCAACATGTTATTGCTCTACTGATGCAAAATTGACAATTGATATCTTTGTAATATCATTGATTTTTGTGTAATTCTTTGTAAATCTTGTACTTCCGTCTCCTAGTCATGATGGATCACAACCCTTGTACCCATTCTGTGTGAAGTCAGAAGAAAAAATTGAGTCAACTTCCACAAGTCAGTGAGCCAAAGATTATGATTTGGTGATCTAAAGTCTAAGCTGATGATCTTGAAGCCAATGCAGGTGTTAGTCATTTGCTATTACCTGGCATTAAGTTCTATTGTAGATTTGTAGGTAGGGGTGAGTACTATTTGGGTTCAACCTGAAAACCAAACCGAACCGATGGATTTGGTTCGGGTTGAACCTTTAAAAATTTTGGTTTGGGTTCAAACCAAACTGTATTAAAATTTTCGGTTTGGTTCAGTTTTGATTTTCCAAAAACTGAACCAAACTGAATAACCTGATTTTAAGGGTATTTTTTTGTCAAATATATGTAAATATACATAACCTTTTGAAAATGTTAGTTTTTCATGTCACACTTCTTTCTACATATGTGGATATGTGGTGTCTGTGTTCCACAGAAAATGTGGGGAATATGGGTATCCTCTTCTAACATGTATTTTACACGAGCTTGATGCACATGTTCAACAGTTCACATGCCATTTCTGGCATGTATTTTACATGAGATTTTTTTCTCCCATAATATTTATAGAATTTGATGCAAAGCACCTTGAATAAGGATTGGTAATTTCATGATTATGGTTCAAACTGAATTAATATTGATTATGGTTCAAACCGAATTAATTTGGTTTGGTTTGGATTGAACACTTAATTTTGTTTGGTTTGAGAAAAATTCTCTTCAAATCGAACCAAACCAAACCATGCTCACCCCTTATTGTAGGTCTTCTCGTTGGTTGCAGTTGAGAACAGAAAGTTGACAAGGGGGTGCATGTGCAGTATGTTGCCAGTTCGTTCTGAAAATTTCTTGTGTGAGAGTACCACACTTGAATTTTCACCGGTAGTCATCTTTGTTATTCTTTCTTTCTATGAAGTTGTTCTGAAGTATATGAAGACTATTAAATCATGATGTTCTTGACATCTGCTGAAAATTTTTGCATCTTTTGGCATGGTCCTCAAAACTGGCTGAAATGTGGTCCTGTTCCAATAGGGAGGAAACATGCCAGAACCAGTGAAACCACCTACCCTTGAAATCCAAAGTGGAATTGGAACCAGTCAAAGACTGATGTTTAAAGTGAAAGAGCTTTCAGCCCTATAAAAACCAGTTTTATTCTCTCTATTTGCTGGTTCTTCGGGTTTTAGTTTATCGCAAATCTTTATTCTGCAAAACTCATAGATTTGATTACTTGCCCTTCTGGCAGTTAGATGGTCCCATCTCCTTTTCAAATATTTGAGAAGGGGACAGAGGATTAAGTAACTTCATTACATATGAAGCTCAAATCGGTTTGGAATTCAATAATCTGAAAGCGTGCCTCGAAGTGAAGATAAGCCATTATATTGCTCTAATTGTACTTTGCAAAATTGTCAACTTCAAGTTTCTACTTCCATCTAAAAGTTTTTTTTTAATATATTGACTTCATGAATGATAAGATATGTTAATTTACTGTTTCCCCCCCTAGAAACACAAGCTTTATCTCTGATTTTAGAATTTGGAGGAGGCTGAATCCTAAACTTCTTTCCAAGAAAGGGGATGATAAGAGTTTCTGCATGTGTTGAAACTAGACTAATGCAAAGGAGAGTTTAGATAGGTACAAATGCTAATGACAATTCATCGAGAGGAATGTATGTTTTATGGAAGGGA
>JACBKR010000146.1:0-87872 GCA_014218235.1 Colocasia esculenta | reverse complement strand
CAGACTGGAATTATGCGAACCGCACACCATCCAAACGGGCGTCCTGAGTGCGACGCCGGCACTCCCGAACAGCAGCCTCGAAGGCTTCTCGGGCACGGTCAACCAGGAAAGCCGTTCTCCGAGCTCCTTCCCAACATTGAGACCAATCGGTAGCAGCGGGCCCCATATGCTCCAAGTCTTCCTGGTACTCCGGTCCAGCCTTATAGTCAGCAACGGCGCGGACCCTCGCGTCTACTACCACCTGGTTAAGGCTTCCTTCTCGGCCCGCCGCCCAGGTAGCCTCGAGCTCTAAAGCCTGGAGGGCGGCCTTGAGGTTCTTCACCTCCTCCTCCAGCGCCGCCTCGCGAGCCTTATGCCTCGCGGAGAGTGTTGGCCCTTTTGTACGGCAGCAAGCTAACCTAGAGGGGGGGGGGGTGAATAGGTTTTTCTGAAATCTGAAATAGAAACTTAAACACAGAAATTAACACTTGAATGTTTGGTTAGTTTAGTGTGAGAAAAGAGTAGCAGTGCGGAAGCAAATAAACAATCACACAAATGACACAAGAAATTTATCCTGGTTCGGCCTTCCCACATGGAAGTCTACGTCCAGTCCCCAAGCAACCTCTTGGGATTTCACTAATCAAGGTACAGTCCCCTTAAGGACGCTACAAACACGAGCACCCCAGCTGGTCTTCTTCTCTTCCCGGGCAAGAAGGCAGCCCACTTCTCTTACAGGTAAAGAAGCCAACCTCCTGATACAAACCCCAGTGCGGTTCTGCTAGACACAAACCTCTAGCTAGGTTCTACACTGTATACAGTCCTACAGCTGGACAAAGTCTTTCTTAGAAAAGAAAGAACAAAGCTGAGAGTTGGAACAAATGAAAATGAACTAAAAGAACTCTCAGTAAAAAGACTCTCTCCCCAGATTACAAAGATGCACACAGAGAGAGTGAAGAGAGGAGAAGGAGCTTGAAGCTTGAGGCTTCAGATGCTTGAACACTTCTTCTTGGGCTCAGGCTCTTTCTCTCTTTTCCTTTGAGTGTATGTGGAGTTGAGGTTCTTCCGGATGTACACTCTTGAAAAATCTTCAGGAAAGCTCTATCATATTCTTCAGCCATGCTTCATCTTTTATATAAGCAGCTTTGAATAAATCCGTTGCAGTTCTAGCCGTTGCTCATCTTCTCTTTTCTGATAATTTGTGGTCTACGAGGTCTGCAAGTATAGAAAAAAGTGTTTAGATAAAATAGTGTTTCTGTCAAAAAGGCTCATACCTTTATGTTTCTGATGCCACCCAGAAGTGGTAAGTAATCTCTCTTTTGTTGGCAGGAGAGAAGAGATCTAGAAAGATAAGCAAAAAGATCTCCTGTCAGAAAGATAGAGGATTACGCAAATCAAGAATATTGACTTTTTCACTAGATGCCAAAAGGTACTTTGAAATATAAAGGCAATATATGTTTTTACAAAGAAGTCATGTTTTACAAAGGAATCCATGTTTTACAAAGGAATCCATGTTTCACTTATCAAATCCTTATGAGAGTTACAAAGGAATCCATGTTTTACAAGGAATCCATGTTTTACAAAGGAATCATGTTTTACAAAGGAATCCATGTTTCACTTATCAAATCCTTATGAGAGTTATAAAGGAATCCATGTGAGAGCAAATCCTTATGAGAGCAAATCCTTATGAGAGCGAATCCTTATGAGAGCGAATCCTTATGAGAGCGAATCCTTATGAGAGCGAATCCTTATAAGAGTCACTTATCGAATCCTTATGAGAGCGAATCCTTATGAGAGCGAATCGTTATGAGAGTCACTTATCAATCCTTATGAGAGTGAATCGTTATGAGAGCGAATCGTATGAGAGTCACTTATCAAATCCTTATGAGAGCGAATCCTTATGAGAGTGAATCATTATGAGAGTCACTTATCGAATCCTTATGAGAGCGAATCGTTACGAGATCGAATCTTATGAGAGCGAATCGTTATGAGAGCGAATCCTTATGAGAGCGAATCCTTATGGCAGTGAATCCTTATGAGAGCAAATCCTTATGGCACTTTGAACTGAAATCGATGTATATTGAATGTACATCGATTTATCGTTTTAGTGCAAACCACATGGCAATAATGTCATAAATTTAATTTATTAGAAACTCATGATATTTAATTTATTATTAGAAAAATCATGGTATTATATATTTAATATTCAATTAATCACATAAATTTATATTTATTAAGAAAAACATGATATTAATATTTAATAATAATTAATTAAACATATATTTTGTTATCACCAAAATAAAAGGGTAAAATATAGGAGTGGTTCAACAGAGAGGTCCTCACAGAAGGCTGCCTGCGCCTCGCTCAAATATTTCTGCTTCTGACCCCGAGCAGCTAGAGCCTTCAGGATGACCATCGACTTGGACATTCCATCCGCAAGTGCCTCCAGATCGATGTCGCTCATGCCCTCATCATCTAGGCCCTCTGGATGGTAACCTTCCACCGGCCTCTCCGGAGTCTTTCGGAAGGAAGGTCCAAGCACCTTGCTAGCTGGTCAAGGTGAGAAGCAGTAGGACTCGCAAGCAGATCCCTTGGCGCGTTCTCCATAAGAAGAAGGGTCGCCTCCAGAGCTGCCACCGAAGGGTCTGCAGGAAGCTTCTTTAGCAGCGCTTCACTAAGGGGTCTTCGGTCGTCTTCGGACTCTTCAGCCCGAACACCGTCCCCAGCACCCGCAGTATTTGCCCCAGTATCTTCGACTACCTTGGAGGTTGCACTACAATAGCAACACCTCGGTGGGGGGCATGGGGGGAAGGATACCCCCAAGGGTAGAAGCAACCTCTTCGGACGTCCCCGTCGTCGCAGCCACTTTTTCAGTGGCCCCTGCAGCAGGAACCACCTCCTGTCCTTCGGATGGAGCTGCGCTTGGCGCGGAGCTATCGCGCTGCTAGCCACCACTCCAACAGGGGTGGAATTGCCATTGCATCAGCGTCCTCCTCCCGCCGAACAGGAGACGCCGCAATCTCCCCGCTCCTCCTAGAAGAAAACTCCGCAGTGTTGCTAGTAGCACCGTGCTCGGCACCACCAACGTTGGAAGCACCGGAGGGCTCCCTATCCCTCGAGCAGGTGGAGCCCTGGCCTCTCCTCCAGCGGGGCTCCCGGACCCCTCGCTTACAAAAATGAGGCCCAGCTCGGTCGCCATCTTCTGCGCGACCTCGGGGGCGTCGCGGAGGCCACCCGTGGCACTCCTGATTGGCCGATTGCACGGCCTTATTTTTTCGGCGCAACAGCAACTGCACCTCTTCTTCTTCAGTCCCCTCCTTGTCACGTGAAGGAGTAGCTTGGACTGTCTTCTCTTCTCCGAGCACGGAGTTGTTCTCCTCCTCCGCGCTCTCTTCGAACAGAGCCGGCCTCTTCTTTGCGGAAGCGGAAGGCGGCTCGCTCCGTCACCCTCCGCTGGAGAGGCCCGAGCTCCAGCCGGAACCACCTCTTTAGTGGCCTTCTTCTTCAGGCGAATCTTCCAGGCCCCTTTTCAGGAGCCTGTGCCTTGGCTGGGTGCCCCCCAGTTGGCGAGGGAGCAACGAGCGCCGTTGTTACCGCGGCGCCAACCCTCACTGCAGAAGGAACCGGACAACGGCGGCGACATCATCGCCTTCATACACCATGTGCGCCAAGACAGGGATCTGTTCGGCAAAGTCTTCATTCGCCTCCTGATCCCTTCCGGCCTCCAGCTCTGCGGCCGTTGCGCACAAAGAAAGCAAGAAGAAGAAAAGTTAGCATGAGGTCACAAAACCTAAGAGTAAACAACCGAGAGGTCGTATACTTACTCCATGGTTTGCTCAACCTGTACTTAACGAGCGTGTACTCGGTCACGTATCCTTCTCCGTTCCGAACACCAGTTCGGAGCAGCTTGTCCGATGCCCTCGCCTCGTCCTGGATCAGCTTCGGAAAGCTGTCCTTCCGTGCTGAGCGGACGACAGTGGGGAATCCCCACTCAGCACCACTCCGATGGCGCACAAAAAGCAGCATGTCCATCCAACCCTGTTGTTGGAATACTTGTTGGACAGTTCGATGTGCATCCGGTCTGTTCGGTGTTTGGCGTAGTAAACGTCTGCTCCTGACGCCCACGAAGCAGATAACTTGAAATGAGCTCGGAAAACGTCGCCGAGCCCCGGATCTCTTAATCTTGCAGATAACACCAAAGATACAGATGTATCTCCAGGTTTTGGGCGTCAGTTGTATCGGCGAAACGCCCCAGCAGTTCAGGAGCGCCTTCGCCACCTCCGGCAGCGGCAGCGGAAGCCTGCCTCCAGGTGATCCACGGAGAGGAGCAGACAGCCTGGTTTGTTCACCAGGATTGAGTCACTTCTTGGCGTCGATGATTTCGTACTCGTCCCGATCCTGAAGCGCTCGCGAAGCCCGCTGTAGTGGCGGCACCGTGGTCCGCTGGACGCCGCGACGGACACCCCGCTCGCTCCGGCAGCGGCTTTCCTTTGCTCGCCATCGCTGGAAGGATCGCAGGGGAAGCGGCGACGGCGCAAGGGGACGAAGAGGAAGATGGAAAGAGGGGAAGGCAAGGAAACACGAAAGTTACAAGGCTGGAAGGTTCTGGGAGGCGTAGCTCCCGCCTTCGTCTCTTCCCCTCCTTATAAGGAAAGAGGAGGGAATGAAATTCGAGGCGGGCCCTGAAACGCCGCCGCTCCTTCCGTTTTGAAAGTGCCCCTTCGGGTACAGCATTGGCGACCGTCCGAACGCAGCGGCGGCACTCAGGCATGGCGCGGCTTTGCACCCATCATGATGGGTTAGCCGCCTTCCAAGGCTCCCAGCGGCGGCACCCGCAATGGCCCATCGCATAAATGTGGAAGTGACGCCCTCGAAGCGCTCGTCTCACCGAGCCACTCGAGAGCGTGGGGGGCAAGTGTGGTGGCCAAATCTGACCACCTAGTCCCATGATGGCCCACTACGGCCCTCGCGTGTCCTGTCAGCAAACGTGGCCCCATCTCAACGGGCCACGTCCTTTTCAAGACGGTTTTAAGATCTCCAAGGTACCGCCCCCCTTGATCGGACACTGTCAAGCCTCGCGGCGGTATATCCCCGAGCAGGTCATCTGCCCTTCCACACCAAACAACTGCGGAGGGGTTCCGAATAGGAACAGTAACCCTGCTGCGCGGAACAACCCTGGATATCACTGAACAGCATGTTCGAGCCCCATGTGGGTCACCTGCTCGGAAAGTGTTTCCAAAGGGTGCCGAGCAGGTTCTCTGGCTCATGGCGCGGTTGTAACCGTCCCAGGCCACGTACTCCACCATCAAGAGGCACGAACTGCTTGGCAGCCAACGGGCACCTGAGCGCATAACTCCTCCCATTATGCGCGTCCATCAAGGCGCCTTTTCAGGCACGATCTACCAACGTTACACACGTTGGCCTTGGCACCGACATCTATAAAAGCACATGTACAGTACCATGCAGCGGTACGTTCTCCTCCGGCGAAACACACTCTCATACTCCGAAACCCCCGTCTTGCAAGCTCTCCACTGACTTAGGCATCAGAGGGTTTCCCCGATCTTCACCGGGCCCCCCTGATCCTCTTCTGGTCTTGCAAGTTCTCGTCCTCACCGGCGATCGTCTTCCTTCTCTCTCTAGTGGAGGCCCGTTTAGTTCCGGCCCAACAGAATTACACCACCACAGGGGTAATATTAAATAATTTTTTTTTTAAAAAAAATTCACTCATCTTCCGTAGCCTTCATCGACAAATATTTTTTTATTAATCTTTCACGCACTGACGTGCCCTCGTCACCCGTGCCGCAAATGGCACAGACGACCAGATCAAAGAAGCGCCCATACTAATTTCTTTCACGAAATCAACTTTTGTAGATTTCTCATTTTCCATCCTCAATTACAAATGACGCCTTAGACACAATCGAAGTGAGATTTGTAATTTTTTATGTGCTGTGGATCCCACGTATAATATATTTGAGTATGTAAGAGACAACTCGAGAGAGAAGGGTAATAAGAGTTTCCCAAAATCTTATCGATCCTAAGCTAAGCATGGACGACCTTATCAAGTAGACAATATTATGGCCAACATTTTAGGATGACGTCGTCTTATGTGAGAGAGCCGTAATGTTCACACACTGAAGAACCGCTCATGGGAATGAAGTATAAAGAGAATCGTTTTTTCACCCGTATTTATATACTTTAGATGCCATGATATAGTACTTCTCTAACATCATCTATGGACTACCCATCCAACACTCAATTCTAGGGCAAGTAATATTTTTTTTTGCAAATGACTTTTATAATTGATATATAATATAAAATAAAAAGTGAAAAATGAGAACATAATCTTCTTCGTCACGGATATTTTCATGTTAATTAAGAAAATTTTATTATACTTTTTTATTACATTTTCATATATTCTGAGCTTTTTTATTGACCAATATACTATTAAACACATCGTACCTATCTAATGAATAAAAAATATATTAAAAATATAAATAAAAAAGTACAATAAATCTTTCTCTAACACACACTACATCTTGGGACACCAAGAGGTGACATTATACCCCTATTACAAGATCATACCTAAACTTTTGTGAGAGAGAGAGAGATAAGGACGGCACCCAAGGATCAAAACCTCACTGTCGAGAGGGACCAAATTAAGATGATGGATGAGGTGCATGTGAGAGAAAGTGATGTCTAGGGTCCCAAGAAATGGCAGGAGATGAAAGACATGCATAAGTTTGGGCGATAATGGTACTTCCTTTTGAGAGCTTAGCCACTATACTTTGCACGGGATTATGACCGTTAGCGAGGATTTATTAGAAGGCTTTTTACTAAGCCAATTTTTAGAATCAAACGAGATATACGTGAGCAATGTCATAGAGAAGTCAAGATGATTTGGTCGACTCTGGATCGAAGGATGGCGGCTACAATTTTTTTGTGCAGCTAAACAGTAAAAATAGTTCGGATGACACACACCTGGTGAGCTGCACGGAAGATCCCCAAATCTCTAGTTAAACTTGCAATTTCAAAACCCTAGAATTAAGGGATCAAGAAAATAACAATCACGAATTAATCACCTCAGAGACCCGACCAATGGTAGATTAGTGATCCTACAATAGGCCAATAAAGGACGGATAACAACGAGTGGAGAGCTAGAGGTGAAAACCACAACAACCAAAAGGACGAGGGGATAACTCCTCGGAACAAAAGGAGACCCGAGCTATTTGATAACCAGAAAAGGGAAATGAAGATAAGCTAAACATGTATATGCTATCCATGTTTGGGCTATTTGGTTTGAGATGATTTAATAGGAGATAGTTATGGAGGGGGATAAGCTTTTAATGTGATGTGATATGGTGTATAGAGTTATCACCATTTTATCTTTAGTTTGACATCATGTATCTATATATAAATGGGAGATACTCGATTTTCTAAAAGAAAATTACAATATTTAATGAGTTATCTCTAGGGATAACTTTTATCCCCCCTCCATGGGTGAGATACTTATCACCCCTATTTACACCCTTTTACCTATGTATAAAATTTAACATCCGAGTTTAACTTATCTCGGGTATCAAAGTAATCTAAAAGTTAACCCCTGTTAAATGGGGGATAAACTATATCCTCTTCGATTATCAAACCTACCATAAAGACCTAGAGGTAGGATTAAAAAGCTAGAGTTTGGCAAATGAAATTAAGAGGGATGGAAGGGTCGATGGCGGAGTAGGGAGGAAGAGGATCGACAGATGGAGGGGTAATCTACCGTCAGGAAAGGGGAATGGGGACAAGGAAGGATTGACATGTGGACATGGAAGAGGTGGGCCGTTGGGGTGGGTGAAAGGGCGAGGTATACGGAATGGAAAATAGAGGGGGAAATGGGCGGCAGGGGAGGCAGCATAAGGGGAAAGCAAGAAGCGACGAGAAGACTGGCAAGAGGTGGGTGGAAGATGGGAATGGGAAGGAGGATAGAGGAGACATGATTAAGAGGGAAAGGGACGAGGAGGCGGTGGAAGACCGACAGGGATGGAAGGAAGGTGAAACCTATGACAACGGAGGATTCAAGAGGGTAAAAAGATGGGGCCGACAAGATCAAACGAGGGGAAGAAGAAATATGAAAATGCTACGACAACGAAGGCGAGACCGACAGGAGAAAACAAAGGGGTAGTAGGTGGCAAAACAAAGCCACAACAAGGAGGGAAAATGGGAGGAGGGGGCTACCCCTGCTGGGATGAAAGGTCGCATGAAACATCTAGATGTCATTCATCTGACCCCATGGAAGTAAAAACAATGGCTATTTTCGAGGTAATTTATTTGGGCTGCAGATATTGGAGGTCTAGCTTGTTAACATTTATAGTGATGCTCTAAGTGTAGTTAATGCCATCAACGGTATTTCCCATGATATTTGGAGGTGCAGCTCACTTATTGAAGATGCCAAGCATGTTTTGTCCCTTAACCTTATTGTTAAGGGTATATTTTCCTTTAGAGCAATTACCTACCCTACTCACTGTTTGGCACAAGTTGTTTCTCAACTTAGTCTATTTGATCTAGGAGAATATTCTTTCTTCCCACCTTCTGTCTTGGCTGCATGTAGCCAAGTATCTGTACATGTTTTTATGACTTCTTATTTTAAGTAGTTTCATGTTTTATTTGTTCGAAAAAAAAAAGAAAGAGGTTAGAGGGGCAAAGAAGAGAGTGGGTGTATGTGGCTCAAGGGGGCATTCGAGCCGTGGGAAAGGAGGGTGGCATTAGGGATGTCAATGGTAACCAATAATCCAATAATCGTCCTTTTCGTTAGCTTAACGAACAACAAATTGATACTTCTTTTCTATCGATAAATTATTGGATACGAATACAGATATATCCAATATCTTAATAAATATGGAAATGGATACACCCCATATATATCAAACCCGTATTCGTTTGTTATCGTTAAGTAATATATATATATATATATATACAAAATATTATCCCTGATTTAGATCAAATGGTGGATATCAAAAAGTTGCCATAATCCATGGGAATTTATTGCAGCACCCCTAATACCCAATACATATTTCCCCTATCTGACATGAGATTCATTGTAAAAAGTCTTATTATATTTTTTATAGTTCACACATTTTCCCAATCTGACATGAGTCCCTACAAGCGTCAATGGCCTAGCGCAACTGGCCTTTCCTAATTTTCATATTCCACCAAAGCCAGCCTCCTCTCTCTCGACTTCTCTAATTTCTCTTTCCCTTCTCTCTCCTCTCTTTTGGACCTCCTTACGGCTAGCACTTCTGATTTACTCGTTGTCCCAAATGGTTTCTCTCGACCTCCTCTCTCCTCTATCTCCTTTGGGCCTCCAACACGCGATTTCTTCTTTCCTCTCTCTCTCTCTTTTTGGTCCTCTTCTCTTTTTCTCTCTCCTCTATACAACATAATGTGCAGATAGTGGCAATGTGGTCGATGGTGGTGTGGCAACACAGTGAACGATAGTGTTGATGCTTAGTTTCCAATGCAGCCTTCTCTCTCCTCTCTTTTTTGGGTCTGTTCGAAGGTTGAGCGGAGCCTACTCTCTCCTCTTTTTCTTCTAGCAATGCGGTGCGCGGCAACGAGACAGATGATGATGTGATGTTAATTTCATTCTATATATGTTGACTCGTGAATGATGATGATGATGAAAACTTTGTTGAAATATATTAGTTTATTATAAAGATTTTTTTCAATTTAAATTTATTTTAATTGAGTTAATTTGTATCATAAAATTAATTTTGTATATATTTTTATGATTAGTAACTATTCGCTAACCGTCCGTTATTCGTATTTTTTTCGGATACTCAAAACGGGTTTCAGATACACTATTATCTGAATTCTTAGCGAACAATAAACGGATACAGTTCTCCCTTAATAGATACGGAAACAAATAATCTATTATCAGTATCGTATTCGACCCGTTGACATCCCTAAGTACGTGGCATAGCCTACTCCAAAAAGTTGAAGGTCTTTATCTTTTATTCTAGAACCATATAGAATATGAGAAATATTAATTGTAAGAGAAATTTTACAATAATATAATTTGGATTTTAAAAACGTAATTTGTTGTAAGAAAATAATCGAATTACTTTTCCAACCATAGTTTACCGTCCTGAACTGAACTGATTTAGTATGTATATATCGTATCGTACTAGATATTTTTCGGTCCTGGCATAGTTTGGTATAAATAGTATTTTATATTTTATATTTTTATAATAAATATTTAAGATTTATTGAGTCAAACCAAAGTCAAACCAGATTAGTATGATAGTCAATATTATACTGTACCAGGTAAAATCATGTTCAACCCCCTACCACAATTCAACCAACCTCCTTACAACTATTTTTATCAAACAAACTGAAATGAACCCTTATAAATAATAGCATATTATATATACATATATATCCCTATAATTATGTAAATTGTCAAATATATTCTTAATACATCTAAATAATTTGTGATTAATGGTCTCACCATGTTAAAATTATGAATTTATCCTTAAGTCAGTCTTCAAAAGGGGACGATGAGATCTCATGTCCGAAGGATATTTTTGAACTTCCCTTTTTAACATCTTCTATAATATATTTTGATAGTATAAAAGCGTCCACTCAACAGATAAATAATACTACTAATCTCTCAGGGTCATGATATTGTGGATCTTTTAGAATGGTGTGTGTGTGTGTGTGTGTGTGTGTGTGGGTCTTAACCGTTTTCAGGCATTTCTCTAAAAGCATAAAATTTCCACAAGTACAATAAGTGATTTTATCTAGAATATTATTTTTTTTACAATTTATGAAAGTCTAGGTATACATGTAGATACGTTTAAAAAAGTATATATACAAAAACGAGTCGAACAACAAGCATCAAGGCATGAACCACCCCCCTTCCCAGGTTCCAATAATTGCAAAAAGAGGGTCCGTGAGGTAGATCTGGATGGGTAGGCGTTAAGCCCACGCCCATCCGACTCGCCCAAGCGGGCCCCGCCACGTGTTCGCCGGCAGAGGAGCCATATGCCGACGTGGGTTTGCGGACACGAGCGCGGGCGCGCGCGGGAAGCATAGCTCCGTCTACCCCCACAACGCATCGCCTTCTCAAAAGGGCACGGAAGCCCACCGGGGGGCCCATGTTCACATGCCCGCAGAAGGGCCCACTTAGAGGCAGGCGCGCGGGCGTGTTCCTCGATCACGTGAGCCGTGGATTTAATATCCCCATTACCATGCATTCATTGGTGGGAAGGAGGTGGGCACAAACGGAGACAGGGAGAGCCCCTGGGCCTCTCTCTCCCAACACACATTTATTTTGTCCCACACAAAGTCCAATACAAGGTGGGTCAACCTAGGGATAGAGTTATATAGACCATAGGGGTATATGGCCCCCCAATCCCCTTTAAACTAATGGGATCAGGATATTTAAAAGAATAACCTTGCAATGATATGCTAATCATGAGTGGTGGTGGTGTTCTTCTTCTTCTTCTTCAAAAAAAAATTTTTTTTTTTTTGGGTCTAGATAAGGGTGAGTGAAATTTGTACTTGGGGATTAGCGGGCCGGATTAAAGTAATATACTTTGATGCATGCTTCCATCGCCATCTCACGTGTGGGCCTTCCCAGGAGGGAGGGCAAGAGGCCCATTTGGGAACAAAAGGGCAGCTGTGGGGATGGGGCCCAACAGGGGATCCGGACAAGGGCTTCTTCGGCTTGTTGTCCGGGGGGTGGTGCACGAGGACCGGTCGGTGGAATCGAAAGTTTTGTGTGAAGTGGGGACTCCAACCAGCTGGGCTGGCTGGCTATATATGATGTTTAAGGTACCCCTTGTGATTTTTGTAAAGAAAAAGATTTGGTGCACAAGAGTTAAAACTCATGAGGTTTAGAGTCGGTACGTAGTTGTTGGGTTAAGTATGTTTTGCAGTACTTCGACAAGTCAGTTTGCTTAATTAGCTAGTGTTCGTTTCCCAGGACCGCCCATCCGCCCTTTCTCTATACCGATAAAAAAAAACAGTTTGCTTAATTAGTGGGGTGTGAGTAGAAATCAAGCTAAAAAGAGGGATGGTTAACCTACTCATCAAGTCAAAAAAATTAGGTAGCTTAATCGATTTCTTATCTAATGTAAAATGATCTATTTTTTGGTTTAAGTAACTTCTAGATAAAATAATCAGAAATTACTTAATCCCATTCCAAAGTGGGTTATTAGGGTTGTGCCAACTCTAAGGTGTGCACCAAATATTTTTCTTTTTTTTTAAACACTCTCGTGCCATGTATTAATAAGGTCAAAAAGTTTATATCCAGATGAATAGTTTATGTCAGAAGATTAGGATATATATCTGGGAATTTTGCAACAAAAAAAAAATTGTGGTAAAAATAACTGGAGGGAGTCATGTTGTGTATCTTAATCTCTTCCCCCCCTCTTTTTTTCTCACGATTTCATTCATGTGATCACTACATGTGATGACAAATTTATAAATATATATATATCACCCCAGTAGAAAACCCTGCATTAATATCCCTCGGTAGGAACCCACTGAACTTTCTCCTTCATGATGATCAGTTTGGGGCTAAGACTAGGGCCCTGCCTTTTTGTTGAGCCATGCAAAACCCTGCAGGTGGGCAACTGCATGCCCATATCGAAGACATCATTGAAGGTGATATCAGATCGGCCAAATAGTTATATGCACACTGCTGCATGTCTTCGCTGGCAGAGTACATATGAATGATAAAGCTGGAGTAAGAGAATAACCATGCATCTTGAACCAGCTGAGAGAATGCAGACAAAGAATCTGGAGATGTGAGGTCGTCACACCGGCCATGCATGCCCTTCTGTGCATGGCTGCCCTGTTATTATAATGGAGAGAGGGCACAGGATAGTAATTAAAGCCTTTTGGAAGTCTCATATCATGCCCGTGAGGTGGGGAAAATTAACAACACCCAAGGAGGATCTAACGTTTTTTGTTTTTTGTTTTTTTAAAGAGGGATCATATATATATATATAATGAAATGACAATATTTCAGAGTTGTGAAATTTGACCTCATGCCATGCATGCATTCTGGAACTGGGCAGCTAGCATCATACGTACATATACCTAGCCAGCAAATCCAATAATCTTATAAATCATTTTGGCAATACACAAGGAAGGACGCAGATAAAGATATATGTTGTTATCTAGATGAACCATATAGACGATCAACCGTACGTCATCGACGTACGTATATACGTGCGACAACTCCTAATCATGATTATAACTTTTCTAGATCTCCATATTTTATGGGGTACGTATCTCTCCTTTTACCCACGTCGATAAAGTGTCCGCGAACTGACGACCTAAACTAATGAAATATTCAAGGAACCTTCTTCAGATTAATGGCATTGCGTACCAAGCCTGTTGCCATCGACCAGCTATGATGGGTACCTTGGAGATGCGAGCACATGCAGGAGCCATGTGGGCAGGATACGCCGGAATTTGGGAAAGCGACGTCTACAAGCCATTGCTGGGCTTCTTATGCCTCATGTTTTGGTACGTAGAACGTTCAAGAGATTACCGGGGGGGAGAGAGAGATGCCGACGGCCATATCCAGGTGGGAACAAGTTTTTGTGTTGTTTTGCCGACTTGGTCCACTCGCAGCAGGGCCACCAGCCAGGCACGGGTGGGACTTGGGAGGATAAGCAGAGTGATGGGAACACCGCACAAGATGCCAATGCGAACAGTGGGTTCTAAGCTTCACGGCTGCAAGTGTAGTGGTATGGAAGGCTACTTGTTATGGGGGTGGGTCGGTCGGATACTACTCCATCCTTATCTTTGTTGTCCACATTAATCAGATGGTAAGAGACAAAAAGGGCTAAGTTATTTGAGGACCTGTTTGTTCTAGCTACTTTAATTAACTACTGTAAATGATCTGTGACAGTCATAATTAATGTTTCACTTTGTGCACTGTGCTTTACGGTTGTTTGTGTGATTGTAAGATACATTATTGCAGATTGAGATTATATATGTTGTAGTGTGATATTAAGCTTTTCTTATTTCAGTTTATGACTTGCATTAACAGATCAGGGAGCGGAGATTGGAGAAAACACAAAGACTTGAAATTAGAATGAATCAAGACAGTACGTACGTACCTTGTTTTATTTTTATCGTCATGATCTAAAAAACACCCAAGTGTAAGATCATGAGTGGTTTCAATCACCCAATTATGACAAGTGTTAAGCTAACAACCTATTACTCAAAATTTGATTCCTTAGATCATGCTTCATCTGTACGCTGATGATGATATCAAAATATTCACCACATTAAGAGGAGGAGCAAGAACAAGACTCCACCAGCATTATTTACAAAGGTTTCTGTTTCTTGCTGCAGAGATTCCACTAACGATTGAAGATTTGGATGAAGAGAAACAGGAGATAACCATGACGAGTCGTTCATTTTTCCTTGGGCTTGGGGGAGGGCGGTATTGATGCCACAGTGTCAGTTGTCAATCTAAAATTTGCCAGTATCGATCGCTGGGTTGCTCAATTTTTTGTTATCAAAGATGATGCCCAATAGCCTAGGCCCTTTTTCTTATTGGATTAAATTATGGTTAAACTGAAAGCAAAGTGGGGGAGACCTGACAAATGGAAAAAGGGTGAGAGCATGGTTCCAGACGAGAGCCTTACGTACAGTCACAGCAATATCTCAACTCAAGTTGTTTTCAACGGGAATTAATGCATGGGGGGAGCCAGGTTCTACTACAAGTCCCCGTTTCTTCTGCTGCCAAAAAGGTACAGAAACAAAAAGGAATGGGTACGTAGTATACTTGCAGAGAGGCAAAGTCTGGTTTCATGCTCCATATTCCAACTGCAAACACGCCTTCGTTTTTCACGTTGTGAAGAATGAAGTGAGACCGCCAGTAGAATATGATGATATCTGGCCTCTTTGATTGTATTTCTCTCTACGTATAACCAGCAACCACGATGCAAAATGTAAGCTCCCTTCCAAACTTTTACATCGTATATAGGAATCGAATTATAGTTTGTCAATATATAGCAGGGGGATACATGGTACGACTTCCGAATGTTAGTCTTCTAAGAAGAGCACTCTTGATGCAGGACCTAGTGAAATCCAATCAACATGTTTTTTTTTTTTTTAAAAAAAAAATATATATAAATAATTTACCAGCAAGCAAGATGAATCTAAAGCATATATAATTCATGTAAATATATAAGCATAGGTTGGAACGGGTTTTCAAACACTAACTTATTGAGTATCAAGTGAGATTGAATCCGTGTTGATGGTCATTTACCGGTGCCAATAAGAAATTCTTGACAATAAAAAAACACCTGTGGACAAACATCACATTATTGATTTGAGAAGTGGTGACTGCAGACCGAGGTGTCAAAGAATCCCCAGATGGGTCATGGGTGGCTGTGGTGGGCGAGGCTGTCGGCTGCCTTCTTGCTGCTGCTGGCCACTATAACTTTTTTTTTTTTTTTGGTTGTATATTGCCACTGGGAAACCTGCCCGCCTCGGCTTCGAACCGGGGCACCTCCCTCCCCTACTCACCCCGGTGTCCACTCCACCACGGCGGAGGGACCTGTGCACTTGTTGTAGGGAGAGAACGAAGGGGGGAAGAAAAGGACAAAAGAAGAGGCACATAAGACACAGGAAAACAGAGAGAAAAACTTGTTGCATTTTTCTATTGCAATTTTAGTACACTTTTGGCCTTTCTCATTGGCCAATGTGTTACGGACCCATTGCGTCTACCCAATGAAGAGGCCAAAACTGCACTAGAAGTGCAATAGAAAAGTACAATAAGTCTTTCTCAACCAGAAAAGAAGTGGATGCGGTGTGGGACTGTTGACGCAGGGAAAAAAAGAAAAGGAAGAAAGGAACGCAGGAAAAGAAGAGGAGGAGAAAAGTGGGGTTGGGCTTCACGCGGACTTCTTTGGCTTGCGCATAACCATGGCTGTGGCTGTGGTGTTTTTCTTTTTCCCCAAATCTGTGTCAACCCTAAACGAATGGTTACACTTAATGTACATATAAATAACAAAAGTAACAATCACACGCATAGAGTTTGCTATTAGTATGTCCTCAATCTCAACAAATAAATACTAAATAACTAATAAACAAGTACCGAACATCTAAAGAAAACTAATCTAAATAACGGAGGTTTGGCTTGCACAGGCCCTGCATCAATCCTTGAAGCAGCATCAGTGTCCACTGCGATAACCATCTTCTGCAAATTACATCACTCGGATGATAGTCTCCTAAGGATGAATCTACATGGCATAACATACACATACATATAGACACTGACAAATGTGAACAGCAGCTTCGAAGCAACCTCAATGTTACGACTAGATAGCCGCATTCCACAATCTTTATGTGGGCAATATGGGCTGTGACTTTGAGGAACTCATAGCTGTAGGAAAATTGAGAAAGGATCCAAGTCCCTTCATCCGTCAACTTGACTTAGACACGGGCTGTCCTGTTCTGTCCGTAGGTGGTCTGTGTAGCCGGAGGAGCAATGAGTTGGTCACAACGAAGATGGAGCTCAAAGCCATCAAACCCCCTGTTATGACATCTTTAACATTTTATCTTTGCCGTTGAATTGCGCTACTGCTTTAGCAGTGCGTTCCATGATGATATGCAAAAATAATATACTCTGATGAACCAAGGTGAGGGTTGATATGGAACTGGACTCACCTGAAAGTGATGGTGGCATCGCAAAGTCAAAATGAGGGAGCAGTACCCCAGCAGCTATAGGAATAGCTACCACATTATAGGCTACTGCCCATGCTAAATTTTGATGAACTTTTGAAATTGTTGCCTGAGCAAGGTCCATAGCATCAACAAGCTGGCCAGTTATACCTTATACGGATTAGCAACTTGAAAATGAGTGATAATAAAACATCACTACGGGGAAACTGAAACATTTATTGTTATTTCCTTCTGTTGATACATGCTTTGGATGCCAAACCTGTCACTGGAGCTCAGTCACATTCGCAGACTCATTTTTGTACATTTAGGTTATCATACAATGAGAATTGTACTACGCAATGCATGTCATATTGGTACATAAGATTTACAGTTTTATCCCTTCATGTCATGTATCTCAGAACTATCTATATCCTTTGCTTTATGTCTGCAATACATTTTTGCTACACCCAAGATTGCCTACTACAACTGTATGGAAGTGATTGTTTGACCTAATTCAACTCACCAAACCTCACAAATACAGCTGGAGTAAAGTTTACAAATCCATCATAAGGAGAAGGTTTCTTTGAACTGATTATCATTTATGAACCATCAGTCTACAACTTATTGGATGGAAAGATGAATCACATTTCAGTTATAAATAGACGTTTGGGTGCTCTGGATTTCAACTAGTTGTGGACAGTTATGTCTGAGAAGAATAATTTTATCAAAACAACAGTTGACTTTATGAAAATGGTAATGCTAACTCATTGACCTTACATTCACATCAAACATTCCAAAAGCAGAACACGATTAAGGAGAATTTCAATCAGATAATGTAAAAGGACTCTTTTCCCAAAGCATATGGTTTTAGAACAATTTTTCAATAAATAACCTCTGAAAGCACATTCGAATGCACATGCGATACATGGGCAGTAACTATCTCAATTTTAAAGGTCCACAAGACTCATGAACAAAAATTTCCCAGATAATTATTATGTACCTCAGACCTATTACTTTTGTCATTTGGTGCGAGGGTGACAGCAAATAAGACTCCTTAATAATGACTGGCACAGGAAGGAAAAAGCAAATAAAACTTTAAGCAGAATATCGCTGGAACCAGTACCTGTGAAAGCTTGTTACCCAAGAGAATTACTGATGCTGCATCAGATGCTGCATTTTCCTTTGCTTCAACTTGCAATGCGACTCCAACGTCAGCAAGAGCCAAGGATGGTGCATCATTTATGCCATCACCAACCTTGAATAAAAGGTAACCATTAAAGAAGCAGAAGAAAGCATGCATAAGCATAACACCACATTTTATGAAGTATGAATATTGCATTGAAACACTATATTTCAAGATAAGTGATCAGCAACTGGGTGTACAGACAATGTGATCAATCACACAATGGATAAACAAGAAGTTACCATTGCCACATGTTGACCCTTTGCTTGTAAAGATGATATAAACTTGGATTTTCTTTCTGGAGTTAAAGATGCATTGATGCAACCACTTCTGATTCCGACCATCTTGCCAACATCTGACACAGCCTCTTCCTGGTCACCTGATAAAAGGATTGTTTTGACTCCTTTTTTATGGAGCCTTTTGATCCAAAGACCAACACATTACATATCATCATAAAAGCACAAAATAGCTAAAATGATTCTTAGATATTTTGCAGCTCAATCCTAAAAAATCTAGAATCAGTGAACAGACATTCTCCTGTCAATCTTTTTTTTTTTGGGGATAAGTAAGGTGAATTTGTGTTAAATTCTCCTGTCAATCTTACCATGGCATCAGTATACAGATTAAAAAGAAAACAAAGGCTACATTGAATGTATCAGTTGACAGTTATGCCATCCTACTTTATCTATATAGGTAAACCTGGACATGGATCAGCAAGGAATTTATTTTTCTTTTGAGTGAGAAAATTATGTAAGACACCTTTTTCTTGTGGTTTTTTGAGGTTTAACATACACTGACTATGTCTTCTATCAGAAATTCAATTTTTCTCTAAAACTATCCCTGCCCATAGTCATCAGATTCTGCCAAGTCAGATATGAAAGTGACCCCTGTATCGCCACTTCTTGATCACCTTTCACGGTCAGAGCTGTAATTGATCTGTCTTAATTCCTCAGAACCTCTCCCAGCTTTTTTGCCGTCAGAACTATAGTACATAAAGGAAGTTTGTCCATTGATTTACTTTAGGTGATATTTCACAATTAAACCTATAATCATTCTCCTAAGCCAAGATAATATGTACAAGGTAATTAGAAAATGGCCAAGATACACAGCTTATGTTCACCCAATGTTTTATTAAAGGTAATTGTTAGCACCTGACTTTCAATCTAAAACCAGCCTTAAACATAGAAAGATTAAATGATTTTATAGTCGTTCTCATTGAATGGATTAGTATTTGCACTTCTCATAAATACCTGCTTATTGTTGATTTTGCATCCTGACGTAGAACATCTGATAATGAAATAGCACCTATTACACCTTCTCCCTCACGCCCTACATAAACAACTGAATTTGAGTAGTTAGATGCTAAAATCTTGTCAGATAATATATCAGCAATGCGAGCTTCTATATCCTTTATATCAGATTCTGATGATTTGTACTGGAAACAGCCATGGACCCATTCCAGTTTTCCGACTGCAACTATAGATCCATCTACTTCAGCCATGGTTCCAAAGCCAGGTTCGCTTAGCTGTCCTTTTGTGCCTGGGATCTTCAAGTTCAATGCATCTGATTTACTAAGAATTGATTTTGCAATTGGATGACAAGCGGTCTTCTCCACTGCAGCAGCCAGGCGCAGAATTTCAGTATCTTCATAAACCAAAGAAGCCACAGCAGTAACGGCTGGTTTTCCTTCTGTCAGTGTCCCCGTCTGGACATTTAGATAAATAAAACATAAAGGGATCAGAAGATAAGAAATTCTTGCATTTGACTTAGGTGCAAACCAAATTCCAAATGAGTAACAATTAGGCATCAGGATAAAGGCATGTTTAAGTACTTTGTCAAATGCAACAACATCTATGCCAGCCAGACGTTCCAGTACATCTCCTCCTCTTATAAGAAGCCCATGCTTGGCCCCTGCTCACATTCAAAAAAGAAGATCAAGTTGAGGCAGAGTAGAGATGGAAATCATGGGAAAAAATTTATCCTGGGTAATATAGTTATCATTGAAATATATTTCACATATAAAATTAATAAGTCAACTATGAACAATAGCAGAAGAAATTCACAAACAAATTAAAATTAGATAACTAATATACCAAGAGATGTGCCGACTAATATAGCTGTTGGTGTAGCGAGACCAAGTGCACAAGGGCAAGAAACCACCTGAAATGTAAGAAAAGTGATTCAGTTAAGAAATAGACATGGCAACCTCACCTAGTCGAACAGAAGGGATCTAGAGAAAGTAGCAAACAAGAAAATTTCATATATGTCATGTCATACTGCATTATGATACCAGAAGACACTTAATCATGGATCAAGGTGGCAATAAATAAATTATAATGTGGCTCCAAATATCAGAGCATTCACCTTCTCTAGAATGTAACAATTGTTACAACCATTCTTCTCAATGTAGGCTGATAGTTGAGCTGAGAATCTTCAACTACGCATAGCATAATGTTGGAGTATACTAGTTATACGAAATATCATTAACATTCTTTAGTTACTAAGTTACCTACTGAATATATGGTACACATGCATGCGATCCATGCATGCGTACTACATACGACATGCATGAGTTCTTTACTATTTTGTGCTCTATCAAGTAAACTGTACCACAAGAGTCATTCTCTTAGCTGCAACCCCGTGCCTTTCCTAACATCATGGACATATTGCACTCTCAACTGAATGTGCTATGCATTCGTGTGGCTCAATAACTGCAAACCACTAAGCTTCACTACCTACCCTGAGGGAGGGCAGGCAAACAACATTTAATCTGGTCTCCTCTATCAGGCATGCAAAACTAGCAAAATTGGAAACATGATTTGTGAACTATAACACATTATCATTCAGTGTCATCATCCGAGGCAAATGGGATTCGACTACTGCATTTCATATCTACAATTAGATAGTGATGAATAAGAAGCGAAGTATTGGACAGTTACAGAATGTAGATTAACTGCATACTCACCAAAACATCTACAGCAAGCTTCAAACTTAACAGCAATGAATTCCCATCAGGTCCAGCAATATCATTAAGCAGCACTTCTGGAAACATGTTTGATCCCAGATAATACCTAAAGACAAGCAGCATATCATGAGATGTGACAAACATATGCAATATTTTTAGAGAGTGATGTACATATATTCAGCCTTTTCTTTAGTTCTAGGAGCTTCAAACTTAAAGATCTGTTAGTTTCACAAGCTAAAACTCACTGCAGATGCAAATTGACAGAATCCCTTGTAATTCACAACACAAAGTCCTAAATCACTCCGCAAAGCAAGCATGTTAATTTCATATTATCTACGAATGAATAGGAAGACATGTTTCGGAAAAAGGATACAACTGTACAAGCATGAAAATACTAACTTTTCCCATATTATGGCTTTATATGCAGAGACAAACTTAATGATTCAGCAAACATCTCTTCATTAAATATCAAATGTGAAAAAAATCAGGGATTTTTGCATATATTCCACTGTTAGAACAAAAACTAGAGATCTAACAATGCAGCATTTGTATTTTGCACATATCTCTCAGCACAGGTGTGCATAAGTACCATAGAATGTTTTTTTTTGCACACGTTAAGTTGATACCATTACAGACATAAAATAGTGTAGAAAGTTAGAAAGATCATTCCCTGGCCATTTTTTGTACAATATTGACATTTCTAGTGATAAGTGTGCAAATACAAATACAAGAGGGATAAATCTGTATTTTTTATTTTAACAATCACTTATATGAGGAAACCCCAAACTTTTATGATCAAGCCTTCAAGAGCATTGCAAATCTTGCCAGAAAATCATGACGGGTGTTTGAAATAATGCTGGCTCGAAGGTGGCGTTGGAAGTGCAGAAAACATGCAACTCTAATATGGTGCCTATAATGTACAGTTTAGCTATGATGCAGCATGGAAAAAAGGATTGGATTGGCCCAGGGAAAATCAGAAAAAATCATGAAAATTCAGAAAATGTCAGGAAAATGTCTTCAATATATATATATATATACAATGTTCATGTAATCATATACATATCATATATATATACACAATATTCATGTAATCATATGACATATATACATATCATATTAATGTACAAACACAATTGATATGTATAATATATACATGGGAAAATTAATTAGAAGTCATTGTCAGAGGGTTAGACTTAATTTATAGTCCTTGTCAGAAGATCAAAAGTCATATAGTCCTTTCTTTTTTATGTTGTTTAATTTCTAGTCCCTACTTTTAGTTTCTTAGCATTTATAAGTCTTGGAAGACGAGTCGTCCTTTTAGCATCAACTTTTTCCTATTTTGCCCTTCTTTCTTCTGGTCTTTCCTTATGTAGACTTAGATTCATTACAGTTAGTGTTTATATCGCTTACAATAAGCTTTGATATCACTTACACTAAGTCTTCATATCACTTACAGTAAGCCTTTAATATCACTTACAATAAGTCTTTAATATCACTTATAGTAAGACGTTGATATCACTTACAGTAAGCCTACATATTGCTTACAGGAAGCCTTCATATCACTTACAGTAAGTCTTTAATATCACTTACAGTAAGCCTTTAATATCACTTATAGTAAGTCTTTGATATCACTTACAGTAAGCCTACATATCGCTTACAGAAAGTCTTCATATCACTTACAGTAAGTCTTGGTATCAGTTACAACTATAGCTATAAGCTTTTAGAAAATAAAAAAACTTTATTTGTTTGTGAGTGTTAGGATTCGAACCCAGGTCTCCACAAACTCAACATGAGATACTTTTACCACTAAGCTACAACCACAATTGTGTTACAATATAACATGTAATATATTTCATTAAGTATTAATATCACTTACAGTAAATATACATATCATTTACAGTAAGTCTTGATATTACTTATAGTATATGTTAAACTCAATTATAGTAAACGTTATTCTCTATTACAATACATATTTATTCTCTAATATAGCCTATGTTAAGCCTCATTACAGTAAATATTATTCCCTATTATAGTATACATTAAGTTATGTTACATTAAACATTATCATCCATTATAGTAAACGTAATTCTCTATTACAATATATGTTTATTTTCTATTACAACCTATGTTAAGTCTTGTTACAGTAAATATAGTTCTCTATTACAATATAAATTAAGCTCTGTTACAGAATAACATAAGTTAATGTATGTTATTATGTAGGTTAATGTACATTGTAACAAAGCTTATAACATACATTAACCTACATTAATAATATACATTAAGCTCTGTTATGGTATACCTTAACATACATTAATAACATACATTAAGTTTTGTCACAATATATATTAACCTATGTTATTCTGTAACAATAATATAGGTTAATGCATTTTAATGTATGTTATTAATGTAGGTTAATGTATATTAAGCTTTGTTACAATATATATTAACCTACAGAATAACATACATTAACCTATGTTATTCTATAAGGGTGCTTAATGTATATTGTAATAGAGAATGATACTTACTGTAACAAGACTTAACATAAGTTGTAATAGAAAATAAACATATATTGTAATAGAGAATTACATTTACTATAATAGATGATAATGTTTACTGTAACAAAACTTAATGTATATTATAATAAGGAATAATAATTACTGTAATGAGGCTTAACATATGCCATAATAGAGAATAAACATGTATTGTAATAGAGAATAACGTTTACTATAATTGAGTTTAACATATACTATAAGTAATGTCAAAACTTACTGTAAATGATATGTATATTTGCAGTAAGTGATATCAATACTTAATGAAATATATTATATGTTATATTGTAACACAATTGTGGTTGTAGCTTAGTGGTAAGGGTATCTTATGTTGAGTTTGTGGAGACCTGGGTTTGAATCTTAGCACTCACAAACAAATATATATTTTTTTTTTTTCTAAAAGCTTATAGCTGTAGGCTGTAACTAATATCAAGACTTACTGTAAGTGATATGAAGGCTTCCTGTAAGCGATATGTAGGCTTACTGTAAGTGATACCAATAGCTTACTATAAGTGATATTAAAGGCTTACTATAAGTGATATTAAAAACTTACTGTAAGTGATATAAAGACTTTCTGTAAGCGATATGTAGGGTTACTGTAAGTGATATCAAAGGCTTACTATAAGTGATATTAAAGGCTTACTGTAAATGATATTAAAGGCTTACTGTAAGTGATATGAAGACTTACTGTAAGTGATATCAAAGCTTACTATCAGCGATATGTACACTAATTGTAATGAATGTAAGTGTACATAGGGAAAGACTAGAAGAAGGAAGGGTAAAATAGAAAAAAGTTGATGTTAAAAGGACGACTCATCTTCCAAGACTCATAAATGCTGAGAAACTAAAAGTAGGGACTAGAAATTAAACAACACAAAAAAAGAAAGGATTATATGACTTCTGGTTTTCTGACAGGAACTATAAATTAAGTCAACCTTTTGACAAGGACCTCTAATTAATTGTCCCTATATACATATCATTAATGTACAAACACAATTAATATGTAATCATGTATAACCTTATAAATGTATATATTATACATACATCACAATCATTAAATTGTGACAAGTGTTGGAATATAAAGTTTGAGGCCCTAAATTCTCCAATGTGCAAGTACACACACGCAGATCGACCTACGTGGTCAGGTCGCATAAATCCACTTGACTGGTCAGGTAGCAAGGGTCAAGGGGACATCGCCCCTTGTAGGGGTTTCAAGGGGGTAGCGCCCTTGGAAAGAAAATTTTAAGTTGCAAAGCAAAGGGGCAGATCTCATTTGTTTATACATATGTGATTATCATATATATAATCATATAAATAAATTTAGACATCCGTACATGTATACAATAAATATGTAATCACACACATATCTCTTAAATGTACAAGCATAATTAATATTATATCTTTATAATATATATGTCATATTAATGAACACTTTATACATATATATGTGTGTTAATGTACATATGACCTTATATTAATGTAAATATAATAATAATATGTACATACATATACTTGATATATATATCACAATAAATGTAAAATGGTTGTACATACATTAATGTAAATATAGTAATAATATATACATATATATGGTTAGTGTGTATATATATATATATATATATATATAATTTGTGTGGCAGAATCGGCAGGATCAGCCTCGGATTGGCCTTGGAATCAGATTGGTCAAGGCCGATCCAATACAGAATCGGCCGATTCTGCATTCCCTGGTATATGGTGACCGAAGTTGGTTGATGTATGTGTATAGAAGGAGCTGTTTGTGCCTGTAGATGCATAGCATAAGAGGAATTTTTGGATGCACGTGTTCAACACCAATAATGATTTGATAATAACTTATAAATTAACAAAGCACCCCCCCCCCCCCCCTCATAAACCACATTATGGCATCTATGCCCCATTGTAATGGATACATTAATCACGAAGACAATCAGTTAAGGACGTTATCCTATTTGAACTTGATAGTTTTACTGATATTTCATACATACGAATGCTGTCGTATTTCCTTACATGGAAAGTATGTTTCAGAAACTAGAGAACATAAATAAGTATATATTTGCAAATTACCAAAATGCAAATGTGGCAGCAGACAATGTCATCACACTGTACACAAAGGGTCCCGCTATTGTATCTGCGAGCCTCTGAATAGGTGCTTCACGTCCTTGTGCATCCTCAACCTGCCAGTTTCACCACAAACAACTTTAGACATCATGAATAATAAGTACGCTAGAGTCCTAAAATAAAACATACCCACCATGCGAATTATCTTCGTGATAGTTGAAGTAGCACCAGCCGTGGAGGTTTCAATTCTTAAAGGGCCATCCTGCAGTATATACATATGTTGGCAGCTATCAAGATCTGCTTTGGACATAAGTTATTCTTTTTAATTTATCAATATAATGAAATTATGAATTTTTTCTTAATATATTAAAATCAGTAAATACAGGGAAGACTGTGTACTGGAACAACATATACATGATAGAATTTAACCTAAAAACCGCATACATTGAGATCCTGTGGCTGGCTAGTGGCTAGTCTACTAAACTGGATCCAAGATAACTGACTTAATATATGTGTATGTACGTATGTCATTGATGGTGTTAAGAAGACAATCACAAATCACAATGTATTGGTTGACGTCTAAGAAATTAGTGCAGCTATCAATAATTGCACTGTACTTAGAAGAATAATGTTCTTTGCAAGATTACTTTCCTATCTTCAGCTCAAATTGAGACAGGTCTTGTGAGGAATGGCTATCCTAGCACTCGAGGTAACCAAACTTAAGTCTTGTCCCATCAATCTGGATTGGTAGTTAGTATCAAGTTATATCTCAAAGGTTCAGAAGGATGTTCATCTTTGATAAAAATGATCTTTCCCTCCATGAAAGAATGTGCAAAACTATTATGACAGAAAATGAAAGATGGTAGCAAGCTGTGAAGCAAAAGTAAGAAACATTTTGTTCAATAATATCATGGTTTGCTGGTGTGCCGATTCGGGGCGCATCGGATTCTCCCTGATGCGATCCGATTCGCCCAGAATCGAGGCGAATCGGGTCGATTCGCCTGGAACCTGCCAGGCGGTGTTGGTTCTGCCCCAGGTTTGGCCAGATTCGCATGGATTTGATGTTTCTTTGACTGATTCTTTGTTTAAAACCTCCTGTGAAGAATTTCATGTATAACTGATGATATTTATGCCATGTAATACTACACAAACATCTATTTTCATTCAATTTTATTAGAAATTGAGTACAAACTACAAAGTACAAACATGAAACTCAATTCCAATTGAAAAATACAATGAGACTTGTATCAACTAAACAGTACAAACCTGAAACTCAGATCCAAATACAAAGTACAATGAGTCTAGTAACCCCAATATCCCTGGCCCTGCTGATATGGATCATATGTACCCCACTGGGGTTGGAAAGACTCATCTGACTCTGAGGGCAGCTCCCCAATAAGATGATAACTTTTGGTTTGAGACACAAATGTACGAAACTCATCCCAAGTCATCATGGTATAGTATCTGCTCCGAAACTCCCTCACAAAGTGGTCCCACACCTCACATCCAGGACGGACTATCCTCAAACTCGCCATTTGTACATCCTCTGCAGGAGCATAAATCTGCTGAACAGGAACATGAACATGAATAGACGGAGGTGGATGAAAATATGGTGTAGGGTAGCCTGTGGTGGCATAGACACTATAGCCACTGGAGTAGCCTGTGTCGGACTCTGGCTGATAACTATGTCCCCCATAGCCATAGTATCCCACAGACTCATGTGTGCTCATTCTTTCAAAATCAGATATCATAGTGTTATAACTATCACTACCCACTGCTGAACCTTCTGCACGACCACTTTCCCTAAACTTCTGCCTTCTATTGTACTGCATTGGGCCGCCATGATCGGTATCTTGGGTGCAATGGCCACCAAAATGCTGCTCCGCTGTGAAATGTATCCCACCACCCTCGCCCCTTCCCCCATCTCCATCATTACCACCGTCCCCTCCCCCATCTCCATCACCTCCCCCTACAGACCCACCGGTGAACCAGTTGTCATGGAATCATGGGAGCGGCTGCTGGGTAATCGTGGCGAATCCTGGGAGGTGTTTCTTCTGCATTTGGATCCAATGTTTCTAAATCTGCAATATCAAGTGATCCAAAATAGGGGCAGCCATTTTTTTCCCTTTCTTGGATCCCCAGGAGATCCAACTCTTCTTTTTTGTGCTGGGGCGGTTGGCTCTCTAATGACAATGCCTTTGGCTAGGCCACCTGCTTGACCTATGTCCTTCCCCTTTCCTTTCGTCGATTGGGATGTCGCTACCGCCTTTCCTTTTGTAGCTTGGGATGGAGCAGCAGATTGCGTATGTGACCCCTTCCTTCTTAGTTGTGAGGAAGCAATTGCAGGTGCTTCTCTCATAGACTGTGAGCGGGTTGTAGGGCCTAGCATCAATCTTTCAAACTGCACATCATCATCAACGTTTGCACCACCTGCAATAGTCCCCAACATAAAAAATTATGGTATAGAGAATCAAAAAATAATGAATGAACATCTTTAACAAATGATAACTACTGTCTCACCTTCTGCACGTATGGATAAGTCGCCAAGAACATCCACCTCATCTTCTTTTTCGGCCCGAAATTGAGAAGAATGTGGTTGTCTCCCTCCTCCCACGTCTCCATCACCTCCCTCCTCTTCTGCAGCTTCTATAGCCCTAGCTAAAAATGTGTTTGGACGAGGTGGATCTTCAGGATCATTTGCCTCTTCATCTAACTCGTATTCTCCCCGCTCTGTGGTCGCTCGTGCAACCTATGCAACCATTAGGTCTTCATCATCTCGTAAGAACCCAATGTCAACTGGATCATACTCCACCTCCCCCATCTTTGGATCATCTGTTAAATGCTTCACCCTCAACCTCATATTGTAATGCACATACACCAAATTGTTCAACCGCCTATGTGACAACCTGTTACGGACTTTGGTGTGTATCAATGCAAAGGTGCTCCAGTTTCTCTCACACCTACTGAAGGAGGAGGTCTGTGATAGGATCTTCACTGCAATTTTCCTTAATATGGGTGTCGAGTGCCTAAAGTTGAACCACCAATCAGCTGTAAAAAAAATAGTTTTCCTCATTAGTCAATCGTTGAGTTTACTAATATCTAATTATAAAAGGAAAGCACATTACCACTGCCAATACGGTCCCGACCAGCAATGGCGGATGGCTCCGCAAAACTCCCAACCCCTTCTCGAAAGCTCTTCATCTGCCGCAATGAAGTCCATTAGAAAAATATTTAAGTGAATAATTGACATCAACATAATGTAGGGAGATTAATGCTCGCCTGATCATCACACATCAATGTGCAACCATATTTCTCCCACTTTTTTTTGAAGCTTTGAATATATGACTTGATCTCATACACTTCTTCATCTAGGTATCTCCCTGCCAAATCTCTTGATGAGGGTGGTTGCACATAAAGCCCATGTCGTTGTACCTCCTAGATCATGGTTTTGTAATATGGGCTATTACCTGCACTAAATGAAATGCCCGAATGATGCCACCATTTAGCCACTGCACGACCCAATTTATATCTAGGCCCTTGTTGGTTGAATGCATCATCAATTCTCGTTTGCTTTCCATGCTCCCGAGAATATATGTTAGGACCTACCTCTTCTAAGGTTACACTTGTGGATCTCTTCATTTGCCTTTCATGTTGTTCTGGGATTGGGATGTCACCCGCCATATGAGTGAAGTAATCACCCACATTGGAAAACCGACGGGACTGCGCCTCGCCCCCAACTCTGGACCCACTGCCTCCACTACCACTGCCAACCTCAAAACTCCCTCTCTGCTCGGGAACATCAGGCACATACTCTGCATGAATTTCTGGCTCATCATCGTCGTCTTCATCTCGCTGTCTTCCTGAGATGATCCTCTCCTGCATGTCCCTGTCCGCCCTCTTTCTTTGTGTCTCGGCCCGAACACCCTTCAAGTGTTCAATCATGAGCCGCTTCACTTCGGCAGGCACCGATTTGCAACCTTGCACATCATGGTACCCTGCAAACCGCCCACCTGCAAGGTGCTTCTTTAGGCGAGAGATGCCACCTCCTTGTCCCGTATGGCCGCAGTAGTTGCACTTGTAATTGTGCCTACTGCCCAATGCAGTTCCATGCTGCCACCCAATGTCCTCACTAGTGGCTTTCTTCGGTGCCATCTACGTAAAATAAATATTCATTAAATTTCTATTTTTTTAAATAATTTCAAAAAATTAAAAATGGAAGAACATGGCCAAATCTATGTGTAAAAAATATGGATTCAAGGGAGAAATGGTAGCAAGTGAACACTAAACACTTGCAACATTATGTTTGAATTTTGTGTTTTTTTTAATATTTTCAGAAATTCGAAATTAGAAGAAAATGGGCAAATCTATGTGAAAAAATTGAAGATTCAAGGAAGAAATAGTTGCAAGTGAACACTAAACACTTGCAACATCATGGTTGCAAATTCTGATTTTTTTAAAAAATTTCGTTCCAATTTCTGTTTTTTTTAAATAATTTCAGAAAATAAAAAATGGAAGAACATGGCTAAATCTGTGTAAAAAATGTAGATTCAAGGGAGAAATGGTGGCAAGTGAACACTAAATGCTTGCAACATCATGTTTGAATTTTTTGTTTTAAAAAAAAAAAATTCAGAAATTCGAAATTGGAAGAAAATGGGCAAATCTATGTGAAAAAATGGAAGATTCAAAGGGGAAATGGTTGCAAGTGAACACTAATCACTTGCAACATAATTTCCCAAGAATATACTTCCCATACATCAACAAAAAACAGCAAAAAATGGAAGACACATGGAGGGTTACCTTCAAAACAGTGAAATGGATGAAGAGAGGGATGAGAGAAGCCCAAGAACGCCTCCAAGCACCTTCAATCCACATAGGAAGCCTCCTGGGTCTCCTAGAGTGTAGATCTGGGGTTTCCTTGAGGGAGAAGGGGGAAAAATGGGGGAGAAAGGGGCTGGCGGCGAGACTCCTGCGAATCGGGACAGCACAGTCTCGATTCGCATGGCGTCGGGCGAATCTTAAGGGCCGGGGTGAAGCGGATCGTGGCGGATCCGCGAATCGGATCGGATCGAAGCGGATCCGTTCGATTCGCGGCCGGCCGGCGGATCCATGCGGATCACAAGTCGGGCCGGCCATGATTCGATTCGCTTCGGGCGAATCGGGCTGATTCGCCCCGCCTTGCCAAACGCTGAATAATATATTAATTTACAGATTGAGATGAAATGTTGAATGAGAAGATAACTTTGACCTATCTTAAGATGCAAATGGGTTTTTGAGTAATTCTGGGATAAGGTATCAATTTTAATTTAAGCTTCCATCTTGTGCAGAGATAAGCAAGAGCCAACTCAGTTTTGGCAGGTAAAAGATGGATTAGCCAGCATCCGCCAGGAATCAACAACTAGAGATTGGCATCTTCCTCTGCAGCTTTTCACTAAAATATATCATCCTTGGAGTGGCTACATTTGACTGAACTGTCTTAAAATATAAATAAGATTGAATTGGAATCAGGCCATGACAAATCAAGGAATGTCCTCTCAGACTTCAATGTCACCTTAGAGTGTTGAAGAGGAAATTTCGAAGAGTTGTTAAAGAGATTTTCAAAGATAATTGGATACTTTTTCCTCCTCCACAGTCTTCTTTTCTTCTATCTCCTCTCCGTTCCAACATCGTCCTTATCCCCGATCTGCTCCTACTATATTCCCTTTTGATATTGCCTCCCTGACATGTCTCTCTCCCACATGAGAAAAATGACACGGATTTCAAATAGAAATGGATCAAGCAAAAGAAACCATGTTCTGTTTTGTGGCACCTGCTCTAAGTAATACTTCCAATATGGTCAGTCCTATATTAGCCACTTGTCTGCACCAAACAACAAGTAGTAAATGCTAGCATATGTCAGGTCACCTTGTTCATGTATCCAACTTAACAATATTACCTTCCAACACCCACAGGTTACCACATAATCTACATTAGTTAACATACAAATGACAGAAGTAAAATTATAAGAAAAATCAGTTTAATTTCATGGAGTGAAGTTCCAGTATAAATTATCATCTTTTAACCAAGATTTTTTTAATAATATTTCCATGAAAGAAATCATGACTGTAAAAGCCATACCCAGTTTATTGTTCCTGCTGAAACAGTTAGATCTTTTTCCTTGAATACAGGGAGAGATTCACCAGTAAGCATAGATTCATCAACAACACTTCTTCCTGCAAGAACTTTTCCCTGAGAAGGTGATAACAAGAAGATTAGAAAAGAAAATATCAGCAGAGTCGATGAGTTAACAAGCTAATAGCAAAGGATCAGAGAAGGAAGAATCTTCTGAATATCAATATACTTGTTTAGAAGACACCACCCAAAAGGCAAGATAATTTGTTTTTTTTTTTTTTAAACTACTTGGCTGCTGTTTTCGTGAGAAAAATACACTTGGAAATTTTTTTATAAAATCCCCCATGATTTGTTTGTTTATTTGGACCAGGCCTATTGACGTAGGCTCGTGTCCTTTGCCTCTCCCCATCAACATAAGTTGATGACCCCTGATTAACCACCACAATGTAGACCCATAATCCAACTGATTAAAAAAGTTTAGGAGGGGAAGTTTCAGAAACAAACAACATGCTAGTTGTATTGTCATTATTTATTTGTTAATTCATTGTTTGCATGTATAATTGCCTTTATCACATGGATTTTTGGACAATGTGCTGTACTTATTTAGTGTTTATCAAGTTGTCATTTATTTATACACTATTCCCATTCATAGTGTGTAAACTATTTCATGGGGGAATAATTTTCATAATCCATCAAGGATTAAATGAATAATTATCCCAAAATCAAGGTATAATTGCCATTAAGCGAAGATTCTGAGTATTACCGCAATTACCCTAAAATTGGGGTCTCATTGCAATTAACCTGAAAATCAGGGTATTGCTGCAATTTTTTTAGAAATTGTGATGTTGATGGGATCATATATTCTCAAGCTTAAAAAAACTTCTTTTCTTGGTATGCCTTCATGTATCAATTGCATTACACAAAGATTTAAGTAAAATTGTACAACTTAAAGAAAGATTTTGATGAATAAATAAATTTGCAAGGGTTTTAGTGCAAATTTGCAGTCCCTGCCCTTAGTGCACAGGGAACAACATGTTGGGATTTTTTCTTTGAGCTGATCCCTTCTTCTCTCCTTTTCTTTATCTTTGCTTGGCGCAAGAGGACCCTACCCTTGGCGGTTCCTTCTCCTCCCCTTCTTCTCTCTCTTTTCAAGGAGAAAGAGGACCTCTTATATAAAGGTGGAGTGGAGCAGCAAGGGAGCTACCTTGCTTACCCTATTTTAAATCCTCCCGGTGAAATTTACTGACGAGGATTCATCCTCTGTCACTCCTCACCTTCTTTCCTTCTTTAGAGCCTCATCGGTGAGCATTCTCTTCATCTTTTCTTCAAAATTTGGAGTTCAGGGATAAACTTGAGTTTCTCTTTATTTTTCCCCTTTTTCTTGGCTTTTCTTAGTGCAAAAAGAACCCCTTTGCTAGGCTGTCCCTTCCCCCTTCCTTTCCTAAGCTTTTCTCCTCCTTTGCCTTGAGTTTTGCCTCTTGCTTTCTTCTTCCCAAGAGAAAGCTATGCCCCCTCTTTTTATAGAGGGAGTGGGGGTAGAAAGGGGACAAGGAAGAGGTGGCTAGATCTTCCTTGTTTTGAACTCTCCCGGTGAAATATATCAGGAGGACTTGGACTTGACTTGGAGCCACCTTGCTTACCCCATTTTAAACCTCTCCATTGAAATTCACCAGTGGATTTCATCTCCCTTCCTCCCTCACACTTTCCTCTTTTAGAACCTCACCGGTGTCATGCACCAGTGAGGATTCTTCTTGCTTTCCTTCAAAATTTAGATTTCAGGAACAAACCTGAGTTTTTCTTTGTCTTTCTTCGTGTCCCTTTTTGGCACAAAAAGAGGGTCCCCTTGCTGGGCTACCACTTGGTCCCCTTCCTCCTTTTTCCAAATATTTATCTTCCTTTCCTTGAACTATTGCCCTTGGTTTCCTCTCTCCAAGGGAGAGTTATGCCTACCTTTATATAAAGGGAGAGGGGGGAACAAGGAGGCAAGATGGAGGTGGCTCTCCCTTCCTTGTTTTGAGTCCTCCCGGTAAAATGTACCGAGAGGACTTGCACTCCCCCTTTTGCTCTCTTGACATTCCTTGCTCTGAACCCACCCAATGAAATACAGGGAGGATTGGCATCCTCCTCTTCCTCCTTTGACCTTCTTTGTTTTGAACCCTCCCGATGAAATGTAATGGGACTTGGCATCCCCCTCTTGCTCCCTTGAAAAATTTGCAGGGGTGGGGGTGGGGGCACGCTGCTCTTTCTTTATTTTAAACCTCCTTGGCATCATACCTCAAGAAGAGTTTAGAATGGCCACGCAGTTGGGGCTGGCAAAAAACTTCCCTCATTTTGAATCTTGCTGGTGTCACACGCTGGTGAGGATTTGAAATGGCCATATAGTGAGTGTTGGCTAAGAACTTTCCTTTTTTGAACCTTGCCAGCATCACGCACCAATGAGCACTAAAAAATGGCCATGTAGTGATGATGGAGGGCCAAAACTTTCCTTATTTTGAACCTCTCCAGTGTCACGCACTGATGAACCGACAATTTCCTTATTTTGGATTCAAAAAACTTTCCTTTGAATCCGAAAACTTTCCATATTTTGACTCCATAGACTTTCCTTATCTTGACTCTGAAAACATTCCTTATTTTGTCTCCGAAGACTTCCTTATTTTGACTCCAGAGACTTGAAACAGATGATTTTCTTTATTTTGACTCTAGAGACTTTCCTTATTTTTACTCCAGAGACCTTCCTTATTTTGGAGTCTCTCTAGTGCTTTCTCTTAGGAGAACTTAAAATGGCCAAAACCTTCACCGACGAGACTTGAAATGGCCAAAACTTTGCATTTTTGGAGTCTCCCCGGTGCATTTTACCAGGAGGATTTGAGATGGCCAGAACTTTCTACTTTTAGAGCCTCTTTGGTGCATTTTAGCAAGACTTAAAATGTCCAAACCTTCCATTTTTGGAGTCTCCTTGGTGCATTTTACCAGGAGGACTTGGAATGTCTAGACATCCCATTTTTTGAGTCTCACCGGTGTATTTTACCGAGAGGACTTAAAATGTCCAGACTTTCCATTTTTGGAGCCTCCCCAGTGCATTTTATTGAGAGGACTTAAAATGTCAAGATCTTTAATTTTTAGAGTCTCATTGGTGCATTTTATCAGGACGACTTAAATGTCCAGACCTTCCATTTTTGGGGTCTCACTGGTGCATTTTACTAGGAGGACTTAAAATGTCCAAACTTTTCATTTTTGAAGTCTCCCTGGTGCATTTTATTGGGGGGATTTGAAATGGCCACCTTCCATTTTTGGAGTCTCCCTGGTGCATTTTACTAGGAGGACTTGAAATGGCCAAACCTTCTATTTTTGGAGTCTCCCCGGTGCATTTTTACCTGAAGGGCTCAAAAAATGGGCAGACTTTAAGAGAGATGACCAGACTAACCAAGTTTTGAATCCTCCCAGTGCATTTCACCAGGAGGAATTAAAACATGGAAAGTCTGAAGCAGTCGGCTAGGCCTGTTGGGTTTTGAACCCTCCCAGTGCATTTTACTAGGGGGCCTTAAAGAATGGAAAGCCCGAAAGAGCCAGACTAGCTGTTTTTGAATCCTCCTGGTGCATACCGGGGGGGATGCCATGGAAGATCTAGAAGGGGGGCCAGACCTGCTGCACCCTCCCTTTTCCCCCTTTTCTTTCTTTTTTTTCTCTTCCCACTTCTCTATAAAAGCAGGCCCCCTTCTCTTCTCTTCTTCTCCCTCACTCTTTAGCACAGCACCCAGGGCCCTTTTGGCGCAGCAACCATCAAGGAGAAAGGGGTTGACTGGTGCGGCTTCAAGGAGGGAAGAGCCTGTTAGAAGGGGGTTTTGTTGGACTGTTTTATGCCGGGGGGAGGCATCTAGGTGGATTTTCTCCCCTTTTGGCAGCTTCAAACACCGTGCACGACTGCACCCAATTCCCCTTTTATGTTTACAATTTGCATGTTATTAGAAGGGGTTCCAGCTGCCTTACAGAAGGAAATTTGTTGTACCAACAAATTACTGCCACTGCCAGAATGAGTCGATAGAAACATATTCAACACCACTAAGTGGAAAAGCCACTAAATTAACAAGATGAGAAGTGCAAGATGTCAACTTGGTAAACAAGAGAAGAAACAAAAGAATCTATCTTCCCAGAAGAAAAGGTGAAAGATTCTTTTGTTTTCTTAACAGCTTTAACTGAAAAGGATTCCCAACCTGTGATTCATGATGTGAATCCCTAGAAGCCAGATCAAATTAAGAATAGCTCAAAAAAAGAATGGAATGACGGCATCCAAACTCAGTGGATTCATTAGTTACTTGGGCAGAGAGCAGTCTCTTGTTCACTTGAAACATCAAAGTGGAGGTAGTACAATAAAAGTGGAGGGGAGTTTCCTCACAAACTTTAAATCAAAAGAGCAACCAAAAGAAACAACAACTAGAAGACCCCAGTCAAACAAAGAAGATTCTAAAAAGATGACTACACGATAATACTACTCACTAAGGGTGCTACCAAAATGATGAAGAAAAATTCTTGTTGACACTCCATTCTATGATAATCAATACAAAAACGCTGGGAGAATCTTGGGCATAACTCTTTTCCATACTACCACAAAACAGGCTATCATAAAAAGGAATCGTTTTTAAAGGTGGTCGAGATTCTTGTTAAAAGGTTTCTGATGTAAATTAAGATTAATAAATACTGAGAGTACTACTGCTAACAATGAATACCTCTTATGCTAAATTAGGAATCCTCCCTTATGCAAATTCTTATTTTGTATATTCTCTTGCCTGCCATTGAGAACATATTTTGGCTTCTTAATTTAATATTATGAACCATTCTTCATTGGCTCTCAATCAATTAGGATATGTCACAAATGCCTTCTTGCAGTTACTTAAACACCAATGAATAATCTTCCATACCATATGGACCCCTTTTTTGTGGAAGAATCCTTAATCCTTGAGAAAAGAACGAAGTTCCCAAACACAATAGACACCATTATGATACTAATATATTGTCACGCATGCATAACAAAGGTCGCCTGGTATAAATTGCACAATCAAAAGAAGGTTATTATTTATGGCATACATCTACAGGGATTGTCTCTCCAGGAAGGACCAAGACTGAGTCTCCAACCCGAACATCATCTGTGGGCACTTCAATACATATTGTGTCAGCAGTAAGCACACTATCACCTGATGGATCACCTTCAGAAGAAGTCACTATCAAGCGGGATTGAGATGATACCAGAGACTGCACCAAGTGAAGGCAGCTATTAGTTACAAATTGTACAAGAACAGTTCTAAATGAGAATATATGCACATATATATACATACATATATATATATATATATATATAATATTTTTGGTCCTGACCTTTTACTTCATTTGTCAAATCAGTTTAAATGAAATATCTCACATAGGAATCCACCTAAATCAATTTAAATTAAGAATAACAATGAGCCAGACAAATCTGATCAAAATTGGACTTTGCCACAAAAATAGGCTCAAAATGTAGAAGTGGCTAAACTAGCCTAGTTCACCACATAAATGGGTGGGGCAAGGCCTAACAAATGATATGTCAATCTGATGCATCTACATTTATTATAAATAGCCCAAGAGATATTCATATATTGCTTCAAATAAAAGTATGCAAGCCTTCTATGATTTGATCCATCTGCCACATATTACATAAGCGTGCCTGCCGCATGCATGGATGGCAAAGTCGGCTGATTCGGGTTGCAATCGGCCTATGGCGACTCGATTTGGGGGGAAACGACGACCCACCCACGATATAAGGTGGAATCGGGGTGGATCGAGCAGAATCAGACTGGATCAAGCCGATCCAGTCTGATTCCACACGATCCACCTCGATTCCATCTGATGTAGCCCGATTCCCTCAGTTTACCTTAATTACGTTTGATCCCCTCCACTTACCTTATTTATCTGAACATCATTTAAGTAAAATATTTACTTAAGATATTACATGTAAATAAGAAAGTACCTCCCATTTGAATCCAATAAATATATCAGAAAAATCATCTCTCTTACAAATAAAAAGTCAACTATCCTATCCAAAAAGAAAATCGCGATTTTGGTGGTTCCATCAAAATAGGGACTTTCTAATCTTTCATAATTTGGCATATCTAAAAATTTCATAATTCAAATAAACCTAATAGAATACTAAAAATCTAAAGTCCAGCAAAAAAAATCTAATTAGAAAGTGAAAATTCTCATGAGTTAAGGTGATGATAGTTTAGGTTTGACCAAATCCTGAGAGGTCTCAAGCAAACTAAGTGTTGTCAGTAAGAGAGTGGCTCCCTTGGAGAAGTCATATATACGTTTGACTTTGTTGAACCACTTTTATATTTTATCCTTTATTTTGGTGATAACAAAACTCATGATTAACTTAAATATCATGAATATATTTAATATCATATTTTTCTCATAAATACAACATACTATGGCACTATCATTTCACAATTTGTACTAAAAAGCTAAATCGATTGTTGTTCAATACATATCGATTACTGACTAAGTGGCACATCGATTACTATACAAACACATCGATTATAGTTTATTTAAACATCGATTATGTTCACATCGATTATGATTAAACATCGATTATACTTATACATCGATTATCTTTCACATCGATTACCTTAGAACATCGATTGTCTCAACATCGATTATTGTTATAATCATACATTGATTACAGTTGTTTCACATCGATTGTCCTTCACATCGATTACATTAGAACATCGATTGCTTCACTTAAACATCGATTATCTTAAAACATTGATTGTCTTAAATATCGATGACGTTTCACTTGAACATCGATTGTTCTAAACATCGATTATGTTTAAACATCGATTACATACTTTGTCATCATCGATTACATACATTAGAACATCGACTGCTTCACTCAAACATTGATTGCTCTTCACTTAAACATCGACTACCTTTAAATAAACATCGATTGCCTCTACATTTCAAATGTTTCAAAATGTCTTTGGCGCTCAAATGAAAGTTTAAATGTACTTCATATGTTTAACTTATTATTTCTCTGATTGACTGAAGATCTTTCTGCTGTGTACATTCTATGTTATCAGGGTAGGTAAGCAAAGGAGTCAACAAAAATAAGGACTGAAAGGACTCCTTCCTTATGCTAAAAAGCAAAGGCCTTACCTAACATATCTGGATGTCAGCAGAAATCATGGACCTCTGCACATAACAAGGTATGGGCTATCTGACACAATACTTCTGAAGTCTAACATTCTCTTCCATGTATTAAATGTTTGCAGGAGTCTAGTTTTAACATAAGAAATCCGTTAAGACTCAAGTAAGCATCCGTTAGACATATGAAGATGTCAAACAGAAGAAGAAGGAAAGCATATGAAGAAGAAGATGAGCAAAGGATCCAAGAACTCCAATGGTCATACCTCAACGGATCTATCTTTCTACCCTTTAAAGGATGAAGTGTTTGAAGTAGAAGAACAGAGCCTTCCTGAAAATCTTTTTGAAAGAGTGTACATCCAGTGAGAAGCCTCAACGCCATATACACTCAAAGCAAGAGAGAAAGAGCTCTAGCCCAAGAAGAAGTGTGCATGCAAGTAATCATCTGACGTCTTCAAGCTCCAAGCATTCAAGCTTCTTTTCTCTCTTCACTCTCTCTGTGCATCATTGTAAATTTGGGGGAGAGCCTGTGAGCTGAGAGTTTGAGTTTCTTAGTGTTCATCTTGTATAGATCTCAGTTTGTTCTTTATTTTTTAAGAAAGACCAGTCTGTTCTTTCCTTTTTAAGAAAGACTTGTGTCCAGCTGTAGGACTGTATACAGTGTTCCTCTTCTAAGGTGAAGAGAAGACCAGCCGAAGTGCTGGGTGTCTGTCCAGCTGTGGGACTGTACACAGTGTTCCCCTTAGGTTAAGGGAAGAACCTAGCTGGGGTTGGTGTCAGCAGATCTTGGCTAGGGGTTTAAGTCTAGCAGAACCGCACTGGGGTTTGTTCCATGAGGGTGGCTTCTTGACCTGTAACAGAAGCGAGTTTCCTTCCTACTTGGAAAGGAAGAGGACCAGTGGAGAGCTGGGGGTTTGTATATCTTTGGGGGATTGTACCTTGGTTAGTGAAATCCCAAGATTTGCTTGGGGACTAGACGTAAGACTTCTATTTGGAAGGGCCGAACCAGGATAAAATTCTCTGTGTTCTTTTGCGTGATTGTTTGTTTGAATTGTTTCCGCATAGCTACTCTATCTACTGCATACAATTACATTCACTAATCAAAGTTTTTCAAGTGGTGATTTTATATTTCAATTTTTCAGAAAACCTATTCACCCCCCTCCTCTCTAGGTTTATCCTTACTGCCAACTGTAAGTGGGCCAACATATATTTTTTACCGGACTTTAAATTTTTAGTATTCTATTGGATTTATTTGAATTATGAAATTTTTAGATATATCAAATTATGAAAGATTAGAAAGTCGCTATTTTGATGGAACCACCGAAATCACGATTTTCTTCTTGGATGGGAGAGTTGACTTTTTATTTGTAAGAGATATGATTTTTCTGATATTTTTATTAGATTTAAATGGGGAATACTTCCTTTTTTACATGTAATATCTTAAGTAAATAAAACTGCAAATATAACATTTACTTAAATGATGTTCAGGTAAATAAGGAATCATAATTATCATTGCTCTATATTGTAATATGAACATATGTGCAACTAGACTATGGATATACCCAAAATGTGCAATTATTATATATTTTTTAAAGAATTTTCTTTGATTTTTTCTTCATTTTTTAACCTGGTCGATCCTGGATCGGCCAGATTCCCAGGAATCGGGCGAATCCTACGACCCGACTTGGATCAGAGTCGGTGGGTTCAAGGCTTGCCATATCGGATCTCGGCTTCGTCTCGGGATGGTCAAAGAGAAGAGATCTCAGAGAGATCTCGGGAGATCAGGATAACATAAAAGCGTGGATCGCATAAGTTCACATAGATAATTCCTTAAGGAACATAGATAATTGCATACATTCTCAAGCCTCAACCATGGATGACATAGGTTCACATATATCATATAACAAGAGTGTGGGAATTGGGATTCAGGATGTGCATTTTCATTTTTCTCTCCTTAGGATTCTAGTTTCTTTACAATTAGAAAGTGAAAAATCTCATGAGTTTAGGTGATGATAGCTTAGATTTGACCAAATCTTGAGAGGTTTCGAGCAGACACTGTGTTGTCAGTAGGAGAGTGGCTCCCTTGGAGAAGTCATATGCACGTTTGACTTTTTTTACCGGACTTTAAATTTTTAGTATTCTATTAGGTTTATTTGAATTATGAAATTTTTAGATATGTCAAATTATGAAAGATTAGAAAGTTGCTATTTTGATGGAACCACCGAAATTGCGATTTTCTTCTTGGATGGGAGAGTTGACTTTTTATTTGTAAGAGATATGATTTTTTTGATATTTTTATTAGATTCAAATGGGGGGTACTTCCTTATTTATATGTAATATCTTAAGTAAATGAAACTACAAATATAACATTTAATTAAATGATATTCAGGTAAATAAGGGGATCTTAACAACCCTGCCTGAAGAGGATCCTGAGTCCTAACAACCCTGCCTGAAGAGGCATCTCGGTCTTCTCGTTTCTTGGGAAGGGGCCGAGACCGATATTCTCGCGAGATCTCGCGAGATTGCATACCATGGCTGGGTTCGATCCAGCACCCCGATCCGACTTTGTTATCCATGGCCACATATCCTCTGACTCTCTGAGTGTGATGCATGTCATATTGTCATTTAATCATGCAGAACAGAGTTAACAGATAGATTGCCTCAAATTCCACACCACCAAATGATTGACTCAAATCTCGCACCAGCGAATTTTGCATGTGGTCATTGTGGGAAATGCAACTTATTGGGTTGCGATCCAAGATGGAAAGCTTGGATATGGCTGCGCAACACCAAATGTTGAGGCCATGCCTTGGCACATACTACATGCACACATGTACACTACACTAAGAATGAGATGGTGCCACGCTTTTTTCCACCCAGTCTGTTATCTAACCTTCCACCATTCATTTGAAACTCAAATGACAACAAGTGCCAAACTTAAGTTAAAAACTCCTGACATGTTGGCCATCTGGTCTCTGGATTGAATGGCTTGCATGAGAGTTGCAAGCTGTGTGGCAAAAGGAAGTACAATCATATCTTTGAATGAGAAAATTTTCATAATTGGAGATTTTTCAAAATGCTGACCATGGAGTACCAAGCCGTATTAGTTGGCCAAACAAAGTCTAGAACACATGAATAATTTACTTTTGTTCAAAGTTAGAATCTATTGAGATTTAATATTTGATTGGGCCTTCTAACTCAAAATATTAAGGTGATGAGTAGAGAGGGCACCATTATTAGAAGCACAAGAGATATTTTGTCCCTTTACAATGTAGGACTATCCTAACATGCCCCCTCACGTGCAGGCTGATTTTAAGCTTTGTCATGTGGACCATAAACACAGGGTGTGCGACCCAGATCATATCTTGTGGCTCTGATACCATATTGAGATTTAAAATTTGATTGGGCCTTCCAACTCAAAACCTTAAGATGATGAGTTGAGAGGGAACCATTATTATAAGCATAAGAAATATTTTGTCCCTTTCCAATGTGGGACTATTCTAACAGAATCCAATATGCAAGATAAATTGCATAGAACAAACCTCTAGAAAAAAAGTAAACATACCAACAGTTCATTCATGTCACTGGAGGCCTTCAGCCTAGCCCTTTCTTCTAGAGAGCGACCTAGAAGTACAAAACCAAGAAGCATTACCTGCATACTATAAAAGATAACCATAAATAAGGAGAGAACATCACAGAGATAACATGATCAATATGTGTGATTAAGAAAGAATATTGACACTCAGTTTTTCCCTCGGATACCCCAACACATGAGATGAGACAGACTGGTAGGTAGACAGGGTGGGTGGGAAGTGAGGTTAAAACATCCACTCAACTAATTTAGATGCAGCCACAAAAGGTTAGCATTGACCGTAGTAGGTCAACTGATCAGGTGGGGGTGTCTTCACCACATTTCATCTGACAAGTTGCAAATAAAATTAAACCTTGGGATTGATCCAATTGTATTCGATCAGCTTACCGGTTCATCAAAAAATGATGCTTCCCATTCAAGGCCAGGATTGAGCAGGGAGACCTGCAGCAGATACAGTTAAGAGCTGAACAACAGGATCGTGATAACAGGCATGGATATTGATTTTCATGAAAGGCATTGCAATAAAAGATTTGTTTCAGCTTGAGTGACGGAGCTTACGGCACTTATCAAGAATGCTGCTATGGATCCAAATCCCACAAGAGAATTCATATTTGGTGATCCCTTAGTGAAAGCTCTTATACCATCCACAAGTAAATCTGCAACATTATCTAGTATAATTAACAGATGGAAAGGCCAAATTCCACGAGCAGCTCAGAATATAATCTTTTTACCCACTTAACAATTCACAATTTTGTACTCAACAATATAAATTTGCAATACTCATCTAGTATAATTAACAGATGGAGAGGCCAAATTTCTACCCCCGTGTTATGTGAGACCTCAAATACAAGTTTGCATAGTTGCACTAGAATTGTCAGTAGCAAAAGTTTGATAATATATCATTTTTTCTACACTTCATTGCTTATAATTAAGTTTTCAATGTCAGCCCATTTAATTTGTATTTATTTATCGTTTGTTCAAAGACCGTGCATTAGGTCCAAGTATGTTCGATTAAAATACCTGAAACAGGTTCGCCTTTTTTAGAAGGACAGGTGAATTCAGTACAACTTTGTAGAGAACGTTCTAGCTAGCCCCCTTAAATACATTAAACAACTAACACTTAATTGTGTTGCATTGGATATTGTGCAGAAGACAAGAACTTGAAGAAAACAAATAAATTTGTTACAGTGGAAGCTTCGTTCAGTTGATGTTAGCAGAACTGATCGCATAGACAGCGGTATGGACATAGGAACAAGTTACTTACCTCTACCCGGCCAAGTAATGACACCACAGCGGTACCACATTTCACAAAGGGATTATGCAGTATGTCCCAGAAAGATCCTAGCAGCCAGCGACCAGAAAATGGGAAAACTAGTGAGAACATAAAACATAAACTTTCGCATAATTCAGTATAAAAGAAATCACATTCACACGAGTCATCCAACCAATCTCAGAATTCCGGTTGCACACCAGGAGTTGGCAGATGAAATATTTGTAGACCTACCGTGGGCAACATGGATGCCGAGCGAATGCAGGAAGTGCGAGGCATGCGACCCGCAGCAGATCGCCACCAGTGTCCAGGCGAAGGCCACCCGGTTCCGGCTCTGCGCGAGCAGTTCCTCCTTCCTCGCCGCCGATTCCTTCCACTTCCTCACGCTCTCCCCCACGCCCGCGCCCAAGCTCCTCCGCTTCGCCGGGAACCCGCACTCGGTCAGCCTCCCAGCCAGCTCCTCCCCGGCCCGGCCCCCTCCGTCCGCACCGGCCCTGAACCTAACCGCCGCGGTCTCCATGAGCAGGTTCACCACCACCGAGTCCACCCGCTCGTCGGAGGAGAGGAGCGTCTTAACCCGCGCGGCACACGCGCCGCACATCATCCCGCCCACCTCAAGGAGGACGGAGGTGCCCGCCCCGGCCGGCTGCGACGGCAGCTGGGACTCTTCGGTCGGGGCGGAGATGTCGACTGCCTTGGCCCGGAGTAGTCTCAGATGTGGGGCTCCGGAGACGGATCTGGAGGTGCGAATGCGAGGGAGGAGGAGATGAGGACGGAGCCGGCGCAGGGGGAGGGGCTCATGGGAGAATTTGGCAGCGGCAAGGCTGCGTCGGCCGTGCAGGCTTGGGGTTTGGGGTGGGCGGAGAAGATGCGCCGCCATGAGGGAGAGGGAGAGAGCTCTGACCGGCGCTTCTCTCCTCCTCCTCTTTTTCTCCACACTTCCTTGCTGGTAGCTGCCGAGCTAGCAGAACAGGGCGAGTCCGGAGAGGGAGAAGAGGAGAGTGCGCCAAACGGCGGGAGCCACGTGGCAGACGGAACGATGGTGATCATAAGGAGGCAAAATACGGCATTTTAAAGGCACGTGCTCGGCGTTGTCGGCACCGGAGCACGGCGTCATCGGACCGGAAGGTGGGACCGCGTGGTCCCCACACGATCCGGCGCCGGACCAGGTTTACCCAAAGCAAACGGTGACCGCTGCGTGAGGGCCGCGAGACGAAGCGTGGAGGTTGGTCTTTCCGATGCAGCGGTCCCGAACCTCATCCTTCGCCTCGCTGCCCAGGAACCTTCGCCCTTCGGGTTAACCTGGGCCACAGCTTACAGGCTTCCACTTACAGGATTATTAATTTGCAAACTAAATTTAGAGTAACAAAATTCAAATTTGTACGTACCTTTGCGTTATTATATCGGGCATGGATGGTGGATTGGTGGGTGGGTTAAAAAAGGAGGTTTGTGTGTCCTGAATGGTTTTGGAGGGGTATTAAACGATGGCTACTCCAACTTGAACCCCAGTTTGAGAACAAAAAAAAAAGAGTAGTTAGAGTAACCTTGCTAACCAAACCCATTTTTTTTTGTCTTCTACCCATTATATACCCAACAAAATTATCTTCCTACCCTCACCACTCCGGTGCAGCCCCCGGCCCCCATGGTTCGGATACTCCCCCTTCGTATGCATAGAAGAAGTGAATAAAATTTTTGCAGTAGGGGAATTACTAATACAAAGGCACTATGATCAGCCGGCTAAAAGATAAAAAAAGAAAAAAATTGTGCAATGCCCTCATTATGGGCAACTGATGAACAATTAAAATATCCCTGCTGTTCGTGTATAAAAAGGTAAACATGTTGCTCGTGAGGCGTGTATACAGAGGAGGAGGAGTCATGGGTGGTTGTGACGAGAAGACGTGAGGAAGATGATGACTCTAGTTGGGAAGCGGTGGAGGAGAACGAAAGGGGGGGAAGGGTAAAATGCGTCAAAAAAACACTTGCCCTGGGTAGATTTTTCCTGCCCCACCTTCCGAGCAAAGGTAGACTCACATACGGTTAAAGGTGGGTAACCCGGTTATGCCAACCCACCTTGTCAAAGTGTGAACCGAACTTTACCCAGGGGTATCCCCTCTCAAATCGGTAATTTAACACTATTCTAACCTTTTTTTCAAAAAGAGCAAGGAAGCAGGGTTAGATGTTAGTTTATCATTGGTCCAGGCAATCTTAGCACGTGTTTCTTAAGCTTTGGAATATTAAATTTAACTTTTGCCACATGTAATTTTACTAGTAAATGTGAAACTTAGGAATATTAGCTAAAGGATCCCAAAAAGTAACGGGTCAGAGTTAGAATCGAAATTAAAAATGACATTTTAATCTATTTTTTATAAAAAAATTGAAAATAGATCGAAAAAAAATAATCAGAAATATTTGGTACAATCAAATGGTAGATATATGTAGTATTATGAGTAATGATAAAATAGATATTTTTGATAATAATAGACATAATTATATTCTATTTATAAATTAAGGAGAAGCTAAAAATTTAGTCTAATTTTTTCGTATTAAGAAATAAAAATTTAAAATTATATATGTAAATAATATATATATATATTATTAAAAATGAAAACGAAAAAATAAAAAGTAATTGAAAATGAAAAAAGAATACGAAAAAAAAAAACGGGTCAAAAAATCGAAAAACGAATATCTATTAGCAGCCTTGGGTCTATGGTTAAGAGTTAATTACAGAACATCACATGAATTAAATTCCCAAAAAAAATATAGAAGCACAAAACAAAATGTGCACTATTTGGGGAGTAATTTAATTTCGAATCTCTGATGCTTCGAGAGATCAAGTGCTGCATGGTCAACGGTCAAGTTTCATATTAATTAAGGTAGATTCCCTGGACATTTATCCAAGCGCAAGCCTCCTCCCTCGGGAACGGGATTACGTGACGTCTCTCTCATCGGGATTAGACCAATAAAAAGTAATCTACTTGTTCTTGTTCAAAAGTCAAATTTGGACTTCCATCACCGGGTGATCAATTTCATCATGCTTTCTTCTCGTGTGGCCTTCGTTCCGTGTTAATTGCACATTTTTGATTCCCTACTAAGTTTTTAATCTTTAAGGAATGAAGAGAAATTTATTGTCCGGTGTCACTAACCCTGATATCACATGATTTAATTGCAATTTTTCATCTACTTTGTTAAATCATCTTTAACGGATAAAAAATATGTATTTTTATAGATATGAAGTTTTCTCTTTTTCTATGTGTAGTTCATTAATAGTAGATGATGAAATAGATCTGAAGGTGAAGACTTTTAGTGTGCAGATTTAGATAGACTTGAGTTGAAGAATTTGACGTTGAGGTATCTAAAAAAAAAGAAATTGTCATTATTTAAAGTCGTCTCAACTTATGAAGATAATTAATCTCGAATGAGTATTTTCAAGATTAACTCTTTAATGATCAAATGAGTTTATTCGACTTAATTCGATTTGAGGAAGAGAAATAACAACGTTGATAGAGAAAAAGAGAGATTGAATAGTTAGATGGCGCCTTACTTGACACGTTTGCTCTTTCTCTTATCCACATCTATCAGTTTTTTTTTTAAGTTGTTAGGTGAGAGAGGAAATTAAAACATCTGATATATATAGAACTAAAGTTTATTTAGATGTCTTTTTTTATTGATCAACTTATAATTGAAGATATATTTAAAATATAAAAATTAAGAGATTATTATGTAAAATTGAACATCTCACTCATGAGTGAAGAAGATGGATCCCCGTACCTTCACTGATCATGATAGTAAAAGGGACAATAGCTTGATAGACCAAGACCGACATAGAATTTTTTAGATAAATTAGTTAAATGACTCAAAAATTAAATTAACTGTGTAGCATAAATAAAGGCAAATGAAAGACTTAAAATTTTTATTAAATTGTAATAAAAAAGGAATTATGCTATTAAAATATAAAGGAAATGCCCAGATCCGGAGAAATCGGGTCCAAATGAATCAACCACGAATCTCGAATCCGATTCGACACCGGTGGCGTACGGGAAGCACCTGCTTCCGCCGACCGTTGCCACCGATTTCTAACCCAAAAAATAAATAATCTCTATGTGAGGCTGATATTAACAAATCGTCTGCCGTCCCTTCGATGAACCCTCTTGGTCCTTGAGATCACACGGTCGAGGATCTCCTCTTGAAGACCGTTGGATCGTTATCCATTCCCCCTCTCCTTTTCTCCCGTCATCCCGACGCCGCGGTTGCTGCCGCGGCCCGCGCAGAGCTGAGCAACATGACTCCTCTTCCTCCTCCTCGCGCCCCGCGGGAGAGCGACGACGGGAAGCAGCCTCTCCCCGTCGGCATTCCTGGCAACTGTCTACCGTCCTCAGCGCTCCGGCACCTCCCCCGGCTCTCCCCCTCCCCTCGTCCCCTCTCGTCCAGACTCCCAACGCGGGTCGACGGCGCGGCACTCGTCGGCGGATTGCGCGCCTTGCACGCCACTCTGGCCTCCATCGCCGAGCGGTGGGCGCGGGCATTGGAGGATGCGGCCGCCTGCAACGGCTTCCTCGCCCCCCTTCTCTCCATTCCCGCCAATTTCCAGCGGTTCTGTCAGGTGAGCGACCTCCTTCTTTCTGGCTCATGCTTGTTAGGGTTTTTGGCGTTTAGAGGTCTGAGTACGTGGTGCCGCCGTGTGATTATGCTTTTTTTGTGTCATTGGTGAGGCATTGGTGGGTCTGGTTTTGGAATTTGATGAAATGGGGAGAACGGAAAGGAGACGGGTTAGAACCTTGAACTTGTTTTTGTCTTTCCTGGTTTATGTGAATTGCATATTCAGAGGCTTCGGTTTTACGGCTTGTTCAAATGGACATTACTTAGTGATGCCTCTGGAGGTGTTTGATGCTTGGGTTGGTTGGAAGTAGGCACAAGTTCTTCTTGAAGCTTGCTGCATTTACGTCTTTTTTGCATTATCCGAGTTGACGAAATTAACCCTGCAAGAAGAAGTTTTCTCCACCCTTTTGCTTAGGTTTCGAAATCAAGCTATTCGCATATCAGAGATGAGATGTAATAGCCTCAACATGCTTAGAGATATTCCAACTTTGAGCAAGTTTTATTACTTTATTTTGTTGATAAATTAAAATGTTTTTTGTCGACTTCCGAGTGTGATATATTTTGGCTTCAGACGCATTGCAGAAGATCCACCAGTCCAAACTCTTTGGCTGCCCACAATTTTGCCGCCATTCTACCGGGCGATTCAGTGGCAGGTCTTGTGGTGGCTAATGGCATCAACAATTTCTTGAACCTCTATAATACTCTGCTCATTGTCAGGATCCTCTTGACTTGGTTCCCCAATGCCCCTCCGGCAATTGTTAGTCCTCTCAGGTATGCCTCAAATTCATCTGGCTCCTATCTCTTCGGCAGCATGATGTACGGCTCCTTCTATGCAAAATTATTTCTTCGTACAGAAGACCAACTTTTAACAATATCTGTTAGAAATATGTTTAATGACCACCGAGTTTGCTGAGGAATTTGAACTAACGTTGTGAATATTTTGTCGAAGATGTGAGAAATCTTTGTTTCAGCAGTTGTTTTATGGCTTGCATGACATGCAAGTCATGTGGTCACATGCATGTGCATTACGGTTGCAGTTCCAACAATACTGAACTTCTTCATGATAACCTTCAGAGGATGCAACGCTTTTGGAGATCACATTCGAATTTTGATGTAGTGCACAAGTATTTTCCTTTCACGAGGGGGGAAAGGGAGGAAAAAACTAGCATTCGACATCCCACCCTTGAGAAAAAGTGGGGAAAAGAGACACTCAAACGAGGAAGTGATTCCGCTGTGGATTTGTGTCCTTTGAAAGTTTTCCAAGGAGATCAAACAAATGTAATGGTGAAAAATAAATACTGGAAGACACTTTTTTTAAAATATTTGAGGATAGACAATGATGTAGACAAATTCTTTGAGACTAGCCAAGCAAAATCATAGTGACACGATCTCTTTCTGTCTCTATCTGCGTGCTTTCCTCTACTTACTATTGTGCATAAAATAGCTTCTACGGTTTATTTCAGTTTGCTTTCTTTTTTCCTTTCTCAGTTAAAAGATGATTTAGTTTGTTGCTATTTTACTACCTTGACGTGTCTTCACATTATGCTGTTTGCATTTCTCTTCAGCACTCTATGCGATCCCTATCTGAACATATTCCGTGGAATTATCCCACCTCTGGGAGGATCATTGGATCTATCTCCTATATTGGCCTTCCTGGTCTTGAATGCCTTCCAAAGCACAGCTGCTGCACTTCCTGCCGAACTTCCAGCTCCTGTAGGATCCCGACCACAACCTTCTGCCTCACCAGCATCACATCCATTGCCTTTTAATCTTACGACAATGCAGGAGAAGTGGATGAGACGTTTACACAGCAAGAGGTCCAAGAACCCTAAGGACATCAAACGGACCACACAGTAGGAGGTTTGGAATATGCAAACTTTTCTTTCTGGTTATTTTTGTACACCCGTCTTTGCAAGAGATGTGTTGAAAATATTTTCCGCATTCTTTTACTTCTTGTCAAAGCTGAGCATCGTAATCTGGTGTTCGTACAATTACCTCTTTGATTTTGTAATGTGATTTTGGTGTTTAGATTGGAGATAGTGCAGTCTAAACTTATCAGGATCCCGCTGGCTAACACTGAAATGGCTCTATTATCTAAGAGCAGTGAGATGTTCACGGTTTACTTGTTTGATATATTAACTTATGTAGATTCGAACGTTCTGACATGGTTCAGTTGGCTTTGCATCTAGACAATCTAAAGCAGCTCAGACTTTCCCACTTTTTTTGTTGATAGGTAAGTGTGGGGATGGAGATGTGAACCTAGCATCTAAGGTGTACAATATATGGAGGGCCTTAACCACTAAGCCAGTCCTTGTGTACGCTCCAACTTTCCACCTGCCATTTCGAAAAGAAATATGAAAAGATTTCCTTTCTTCTTCGGATGAGAACCAAGTCTGCTAATGGTTTGGTTCATTTAATCTACATTATTTACATAAATTGGAGCTTAGCGTCTACTTAGCTGTTAAGATGAACCTTGAGAATGATGTTAAACATGCCTTTTTATATGGCATTTCACAATGATGACATAACGTCATAAGTTACATACGTGTTTGGTTCCCATTTTTTTATGATTAGTAGGGAAAGAAGAGATGAGAGAGTCGATGGGAAGAGTGCATGTTACAAATTCAGGAGTTAGCATATCCACACTTCGGCACTATCTTGTCCTCTGTTCTTCTCCACGGCCCAGAACCTGGAGCTTGTGATCTCAAAACATTGCATTAGTTTACTACAATCATCTCTCGCGCTTTCCCAGTAAAATTTCGAATCAACTCTTCTTCAAGCTTAAGTATTACAGAAGAGAGGATGCTCCAGTCAGTGAATGCCTCTTACAAGACTATCTGTGTGATGAGCAGTCACCAGCTGATATGATGTTAATACTGTTGGAATTGTTAGTAGCTATCTATAGCTGCGTGTCTCAGTTGATCCTTTTCTTTAAAGTCGATGTCGGGTCCTCCGGTGCGTCAGGCTTGTTTAGTTGTTCATAAATTCTTGAGACACAATATATGTTCTTCTAACACTTCAGGCGCATCAATTCCTGCTCTTCTTGGGCTGTGGTAACTTCAACGATCTGGAGATGCACTTGCATGTCTCAAGTCACATGTATGAACAGTAGAGTAGAAGAATCGCCTCATAACAAAGTCTAGCTTAGCTGGTACTGACCTGAAATCCCAGCTTCTCATACAATCCTTTACCTGGTACGTTATCCTTGTTGACATGCACAAACATCTGATCCACACCTGCCGTTTTGGACATCAGGATCCAGCAGTTAGATGCACGAAGCACTCTCTTTCTTCAAGTATCTAACCATGCATATTTGCTTCATGTATTATGCGGTATCGGCAAACTTTTAAGGCAAACAAAAATTTGCCAATAACTATACCATATGATTTGGCAGCTTCAGCAGCTAAGTAGAGCATGTTAGTTGCAATCCCTTGACGTCGTGCATGTTTCGCAACGCATAAGTTTGCTACATATGCATACCTAGGTTTGTTTGCTTTGTAGATGCTTGAGAAAACTGAGGCCCTCGTTCTCTCCTGATACGTTGGATGGTAAGCCCATTTGATGAATCAAGCAGAGTGCAAAATAAAAGAAGAATAATACTTCCTGCACAAATAGGTGTACAACAATACTAACGTGACTAGCACTTACCTGTTTGAGATAAGAGAGAGTCTTGTCACTCTTATGTAAACTAATGGTATGATTACAGATATACATGCCACATTAGCACTGTTGTGCACATAAGAAGGCAGCAAGTGATATTCATAAAGGAAACCAATTGAGGTTGATGCCATGATGTGTAATTAAAGAGCTTCAGTTGATGCCATACCCCAGGAAATGTCTGTCCCTGTAATAGAAACCGTATGCTGATGTCTAAAGTTCCCACTATGCTGTTGAGGACAGTGCGCTTCACATGCTTCTCTTCCCTCTTCGCCTGATTTATCCACCAACAACAGAAACAACCCAAAACAGTCAACAATCTCCATATCTTCTTCCATGGTGACATAAAAATCTTCAAATGACAATTAGCTTAATCTATAGCGACGCTCAGAATCTCAAGAGTTTGTGTTCCACTCTTGCACTCTCCATCACACCATTTTAAAGGTCATCTGCCTAGAATATTCCCTTGTGACTACGGTATCAGAACGAAGGAAAAGGAACACACAATAAAGTGATAATACACCATACCACAACGATACAAGTGCATTGCTCTGCATTCTGCCCATTGCATCTCCTCTTTATTGCAGTGAACTCCTGAATTGAAATGACAAATACTTGGACATTAATGACCAAATGGAATAGAAACACTATTGCAAAGTCATAAGTGGGAGTTGGACATGGATACCCCTCTCATGGGCTTTCCTTACTGTTAGATTGAAACACCTTGGGCCAATAGGCCTAGTTGCAGCTCTACTTTTTTCTTTTAATGATATGAAACGATCATTTCTAAATAGTGGGAAGCTATGATTTGCTTTTCCTGGGACCTTTGCATGAACGACTCCGGGTTCATTTAAATGTACCCTTCAAGATCATAATGGTAATTAAGAATACCCTCCTTAGAAGTCAGAAATTGTCGGCTGTTTCTTTTCTAAAAGGACATATATATAAACTGAGCTACTATAAGAGGGGTATCCAATTCCATGCCACTAAAAATATTTAAAGAGAATTCTCATGAAATTACAAGTACATTCAACTATATAATACCAAGGTTATTCATGCAATCATCCCGTTCTTTTACAACACATATATGACTAGCATGACATCTAGGAAGTGGACAAGATACAAGCCAAGGAGTAATCACCTTCTCGGCGAACATCCTCTTGTAGCTCTCTGCATGACTGCAGCGGCATGCAACCAAACAAGATCATCCCCCGTTTAGTTTTCAACTCGAAAAATATTTTTCCATGGGCAAAACAAACAACGGAAGAAATCAAAAAGGGTTTCAGCTGTGGAGCCGCGTCCCCAGTGACAGAACTAACCGTACGAAAGGCTGGTCCTCCCAGTGGCTCTCCGCCCTCAGCCATGCCGCCGTCTAGCATGAACCAGGAAGCCAACAGTGCAAACCCATCATGAAGTTTCTAACATAGTTTTTGGCTTCAAGCAATGGTCGCAAAGTCACATGTTTGATGGTTTGCCTCACCCAGAATTCCTCCTCCAGCAGGGCCTCCCGGGCGACGAAACGCCCGAAGACCCTCTTGTGCCTGCAGTTGCACTCCGGGTCCGGCGGCTGTAGCCTGTCGAAGCGCAGGTCGGAGTGGCCGGCTGGGTCGACCTGAGGGAGCGGAGAGGCCACACGGAGCTCCGGCAAGGTTGCATCGTCGTCGCCACCTTTTGGCGTGCGGCTCGACATTGAAACGTCCCCCCTGCAAAGGATTGAAGACCTTGACCATGAAGGCTACTCTGCTGAAAAGCACCCAACTAATCTAACATATTTGAGAAGAGAAACTGCCGGTTTGACTAACACATCTCTTAGACATCAAACACATGATACATCCGAATCAGAAACAGGTCACAGCATCAAATAAAACATGGTACTTTATCGATAAAGAGACTGTGACAGTGTGATGATTTATTTTATGTTTTTCCTGTTATTGTGTAAAATTTGGCTGGCATCAAGAGAAAAGATCGATGCTATTTTGCTCTAAAGACACAAATCTCATCGCATCAGTACAGAGCAGAGAGTGATGACGTTTGTGCAATATCTCACATTGAGACGAAGCTTGCACGAGCCAGCGGCCGGCTCCCGCCTCGACGTCCGCGGGCATGCCAGAGGACGGCCGGCGGCCGGGAGATGCTCGCCGACATGACCGCCTCCTCTCCCGCTTTGGCTCGGAAGCAATTGGAAGCAACCAGCTGCAGGGAGCCCAACGGGAGCTCACCAGCTCAAGCCCAAGGGGCAAACGAAACTACTCCTCCTGGTGCCCCCTCAGAGGCACCCCTTCCATGGCCTGTCTCTACCACTGATCAGCAGCTGAGCAAGGGCCACATGGATCACCCTTTTAATAGAGATTCCGAAGAACCAGAGACCTCTGTGGCAAACAGGAATTCCTGTGATGGATCGAGGAGGGGTTGGGGATTACGACGTCAACTGACGAGAATACCCTCCTCCTCGCGGTCTGACCTCGTGATTAGTTCGGAGCTCCAAGTGGGGCCTTTTTCTGTAGTTTTGGATAAACATCGGGGTCCAACAGCACATGACGTCATCCGCCTCCTGCCTGGCAAGAACCATGGACCTGTATTGGCCCCCCGACGGAGAGTGTCTGAGGATGCGCCACGTGGGATTGGGCCAGAGATAATAATTTACGCGTCAGAACGCGGGTGGGTTCGACCCATTTGAGGGAGGCTCATCTTATCTGCCTCGGTTAGGTCAGGTGGGCCCCGAAGGAGCTGACAAAAGGGCCACGGTCCGGACGGCGATAAATACGGAGGATAAGATGTGTTTTTAGAATAAACTTGGGCGAGAAAGTTAGAGAATTTTTGCTTTCCTCGGCTCAAGTTTTGATGGTGACCTACCTTGATGGCTTTCCGTGCAAGTGGTCGGAGGTGGGCTGTGGGTGTTGGTGGAGGAGATCCAAACGAGGCGTCTTGTTCTGCTTTGTTGGTATAAATGGTGGGGATGTTGCTGCTGTGAAGTATTTGCTCTTATTTTCTTGCAATGAGCAGCTGCCGTGCTTCATAGACAAATCTCGATGGAACATTGGCTGTGGGATAGAGATGTGAATTTGATCCTGTGAATAGGTCATCCTTAGCCTCTATTTTTTTTTTTGGGAGGGGGGGGGGGGGGTTTCAATAGCCTAGTGGCACAATCACTGAACGCACACAACTCCGTCCTAAATTTGAGACCCAAGACCCCTTTCACCCAAACCCATGCAGGTAAACTCGGAGAATTAAGAAACAAACATCTTAGAAAGTACCAAAGCGCAACTTCAAGCAGGGATCGATCCCTATAACTTATTTTTGAAAACCACCTAAAACCGCATATGTGTTGCCTTCTGCAAGTCTTGAGACCCGCACGTCTGGGTGTGCAACAAGAGCTCCAACTATAGCGGTCTTGAATACTTATATAAAAAATATTCTATATTTAGATCTATCTCCCATGAATAAATCGAAGTCTTGTCAGAGATATCTCACACGTGTTTAGTAAGAATATAAAAAACAACTATACTGATATTAAGATTCATGGCGAATATATGATCTTATACACGATTACATAAAATTACATTGTTCTAATACATTAATGCATGTCTAAAAGAAAATAACAGTCTAGGACATATCCCAAGGTGTACAACATGAGTAAAAATTCACACTACTGCTGATGGTACAGATCCGCCTCCGAGAAGTACGTCCGTTACTAAACATCTGAAAAGGGAGTTGTAGGGGTGTGAACCTCACAAGATCACCGGCTCAATAGAAAAACTCTCCAAAACAATGCAGACAAACCATGTGTAATCGTAAGGTAATAAAAGCAACACACAATCTCATCAATCGACTCACGAACCATCATTTAAAAGAAACTTACTATTAACAGGAATTAAAAATGCTTCTAGTTAACACAAGTATACCCAACACTAAGAGTAGCTAAGCAACTACACTAATTAATGAAAATTTATAATTAATAGAAATTGTGGTGGTGTTTTTTTGTTTGGGCTGAAGCTAAACGAGCCTCCACTAAGAGAGAGGGAAGACGCTTGCCGATGCGGAACGTAGCCTGCAAAATCAGAAGAGGATCAGGGGGCCCGGTTGAAGAACCAGGGGAACCCTCCGATACCTAAGTCAGACGACTGTCAAAAAGGGGCTTGGAGAAGAAGGGTTCGCTTGTGTGTGTTCCTCGTGTGGAGGTGTGTTAGCGCTCTAGAGTGCGTACCTTTGCATGAGGATCACCTGTGCCTTTATAGGCGAGGGTTCTGAAACGGTTGGACGGGTGGTCCTTTGATGACGCCGGAAAGGACGCGTCGGTTGGCGTCTTTGGCGGGGAGTTACGTGTTGAGGTGCACGTTGGGGGCCCTTGCGGTTATTGCACCCTTGAACGTGAGGCGCGTGCGGTGCTGCTGTAGTAACCGTCGTCGGGAGCCGAAGAGATTCTCTGCTCTTCCTGGTCGAAAGGTACCAAACAGGGGATCTGCTTGGTAGCTGGGCCAACTGTTCGGAAACTGGTGCCCGGGGACATAGCTTTCTCCAATGGTGCTGTGGCATACTCCAACCAGGGTATGTTCGGCAGGCCATGTCTGGATCGAACAGGCTGGGAGCTATCCGGAGATCTCCCTCGAAGCCCTTTGAGCGCTTTGATTGCCAGAAGATGTTTGGAAGAGCTTGGGCTGGTTCTGAAGACACGTGGCGCGGCAGTCAGTGCCCTGTTGGGTCGATATGGGCCGTACTGGGCCTGGATGGGCCCGCAGGTCTAGGAGGCTAAAAATAGCCCCCACACTTGCCCCCCACGCTCTCAGGCTGGCGCGGGTACTGCGGTGTTTAAGAGCGGAGGCCTGCTCGGACGTCACTTTTGCATTAAAAGCGACATCGACCTCGGCAGCGCGTGGGTGCCAGGGCGACGCCATTTGAAATCTCTTTTCGGGGATGGAAAAGCTCATGATGGCGGAGGTGACGTGCCAAGTGGAGAATACCTCGCAGCAGCTTAGAACGGGCCGCTGGAGCGGGCGAAGCTTCATTTCCGCTTTTCGAATTCCGCACCATCTCCTCGTTATAAGGAAGAGGGGGGGAACGAAGGCGGGACTCATGCCTTCGAAAAGCTTCTTCTTTCCTCCGCTTTCGTCTTCAGGGTTTTCGTCTTCTTCCTTGTGATCCCAGTCATCTTCCTCCTTCGCCACTTCTTCTCACTTCTTTTAAAGATGTCGCAGAAGGGAAAGGCCACGGCCACTGCTGGAGCAAGCGGGATGGTGTCGACGACGCCACCGCAAACGAGGTACATATACTTTGATGGCCTCCGCGAACGGTACCGGATCGGAGCAGAGTATGACATCGTCCTCGCCGCGGAGGAGGATTCATATATGATGCGGAAGCCTGGGTGCATCGCCATGTCCCAGGACTTGCTGGAAGCAGGGCTTCGACTGCCTCTGCCAGAAGTTGCCAAGGACATCCTCAACACATGGGGGATCGCCCCTATCCAGCTGTCGCCGAACTCGTGGTGCACCATCTGCGTCTTTTGCATCTCCTGCAAGGTGCGGGAGATCGAGCCGACAACAGACCTCTTTCGGGGGCATTTCAGCCTCGCGGCGTCCCCGATGACTGGTATTGGTATTTTCTACACCAAGCACTGGGCGAACAAAATGCGGATCCACTTCTCACCCAAATACTCCAACAACAAGGGATGGACGCACCAGGTGTTCTTCATAGCCCGCAATGAGGGGGCGCCGGAGTGGGGGTTCCCCACTCGGATTTCTGATCCGCGCAACAAGGAGACGGTCCCTCTGCTGGTCCAAGACGCGACCAAGATCTCCGACCGCCTCAGCAACATTTATGTGGAGAAGGCGGAGGAGTATCTGACGGAGGCCCAACTGGTTCAGCATGGGCTCAGCCGTGCATGGAGTAAGTTAAATCCCTGTCCTCTAAGATTTCTTTTTTATGGGTGGTGGAGCCTTTCTCCTCACTTCGCCTTTTTGCGCAGGTGCTGAAGAGCTAGCTGCCGGTCGTGATACGGAGGAGATGGCCCTTTATACCGAGCAGATCGCTGTGACGGCGTACGTGGCGGTTATGGGCGAGGATCCCCCAACTCTTCCTCGTTTGACCGTTCCCGCAGCGAGTCGCCTAGCTAAAGGGCGAGCCACCGGGAAGAAATCCTCGAAGAAAAACCTTCGGGAGGGGACTGTGTGACGAAACGCCTCGTCCAAGCCCGTTAATCCAGTAACGTACTTGACCCGAGTTCGTCTCCCGTGAACGGGCCGAAGCCTCGCAAGGGATACCACACACTAGTCCGTGAAAACACAAAGGAACACACCATTGCATTTATAATATACAAGGTTTTACATAGCCAACTTCAAAAGAAATAAAGGAAAGCACACAAGCCTGGAGCATACCCCGAGGTACAACATGTACAACTGAAGAAAGAAAAGCTACACTGCTGGAGGCGCTGGGCCAACACCGCTACATCGCGGCTCCGAACTAGACGACGGTAGAGAAACCTCCTCCTCGCCCTCGCCTGTGGGGAGTAGGGGTGAGCCTCGCTAGTCACTGGCTCAGTAGGGAACTCTCCCAACACCGAGCAAACCAAACACAAGTACCGAAAGTAGTAAACTATGCTAGTGGCTCAGTAGGGAACTCTCCCAACATCGAGCAAACCAAACACAAGTACCGAAAGTAGTAAACTATGCTAGCAATTTATAGCACAACTAAACAGGATATTAAAGCTATAAACAAACTCACCGCTAGTCGACTGCGTAAAACAACTGTAATAAATAAACGGCAAAACTCCAACACGTGTACGAGCTACAGTAGAGACTGCCACACTCGAGCCACGTAGACTGATTCGCGACACTAGCAACAGACTCAGACAAACTAACACAGGTCTACCTCTCAGTCTCGCAGCCACAGACGGAAGGTCCAGCTGCCGCTCCACGTGAAAAAGACAAGCAACTGTGGAGACCAACTAAACACCACCACCTGCGGACCACACGGTCACAGGCCCATGCCTGGCACCTCTAGAGACCCTGGCTTGGGCTCACTAGAGTGAGGCACTGGAAAAGGACTAGTCGGGGACCAGTGTCGACAACTGGTGTCCGTACCCCCAACTAAGAGTGCGCCACAAGTGACTAAAAACAAACTCAAGAGTCACTGTCCCACTGTCATCTTTCCCTCAGCCGGACGTACAACTCAAACTAAGGAGTGAGGGTGTCCAGGTCAGACGACACATACCTCGACGGTACAGTACAAGTACCGGGACAAACCCCCGAGCTAACAGCCTGGCTCACAGAGAACCTAGGGCACCCAACTGGAGAGGTAACCACGGAAGGCGTCTACTACCTGACACGTACACAGAAACCACGTGCGCACTACACAAACCACGTGAAACCTCACGTAAACCTCGTGTACTGACGGTCCACAACACGTGAACACCACCTGCCTCGTGTGAACACTATGTCCACAGGCAAACTACTAGCTAGCTACGTAGCCTGTTAGCTAGCCTCGAAAACCACGCGCTTCCCAGAGCGCCACAAGTGCTAATGCACTGCTCACTAACACTGAGCGTACCAATAACGATAATCGGATAATCACATGCATAAACCACGCACACACAGGGCCTCTCGGGCCAAGTCGCGACAGCCCATGTCGCCTTCAGAAGGCGTCGCCGCGACATGTCGCCTTCATATCCAGAACGCGACCTACTTGCCTGTCGCCTTTCGGTCCTTAACGCGACACATCGCTATGTCGCGTTCGGAACGCGACATAGGGAACCGTCGCCTTTTCAAGCGGGAACCCTAATCCGGACTCTCTCCATGACAGCCCATTTCCACAATACAAACCACCCTTAATCCTTCGTTTTCATGCTTTTGTGAAGACCTAAGCATGGTATCTATTGTTATAAACGTATTAAACTGATTGAAACCCTATCCCATGCGATTTACACCCAAAAATAGGAAGAATTCACCTACCTTCACGAAGAACACACTACCAGCGATCTCCCGGCGTTTCCCCTGCTTCTCCCAGACTCCCTGCAGCGAGGACACGCCGAAGACGTCGAAACCCAGCTGGAATCGCCACAGCACCCCCTCCCTGCCGAGCAGAAACCCTGAGCGTTCTGCTTGGCTGGGGTTACTTAAAAACCTGCTGCGGTTCGAAACGCAACGGATCGCGGCGTCGCGACCAGGTCGCGACGGACCTGAGCGTCGCCTTTCCGACGCCAACTGCTCTGGGCGTTACACGTAGCACACATGCAGACGCTCAACGCACCAAGGCGGCCACATGAATGCGACGGCCACCTCTGTCACGTTAAGAACGCGACAGACCTTCCTGTCGCGATAACAGGCTGAGCAATTTAGGGTGCTGCAAGCCCAAACTGTCGGCCCAGTAAGCCCCAGATACACACACACACACAACGCACAAGCCACATTGGCCACCACAAGCGTTAAACACATGATCTACGAGGATCCGAAAAATGCGCGACGTTACATTACTATCATCTAAAAAGAAATTTCGTCCTCGAAATTCATAACATAATTTCACATACAATACACACATACACATATTTACAAATACTACCATCTAAAAAGATTTAAAACATTACTCAAACAAGTAAGGATATCCTTTGGCCATTTCATCGGCCAACTCCCAGGTATCCTCACCACCTAGCCTATTCTCCCATCTGACTTTAACTAACTCAATTTCTTTATTTCGTAACCTTTTCGTCTTGCGATCAGTAATTTGTACCAGATATTCAGGCATGGACATGTCCGGTCTCAAATCACTTCCTTGATAACTGATTATTTGCACTGGGTCTTCAATACACTTCTTTAACATGGAGACATGAAAAATATCATGAACATATGTAAAATCTACTGGCAAATCCAGTCTATACGTTGTCTCCCCAATTCTTTCCAACACCTGGAAGGGACCTACATATCTCGGACTCAGTTTTCCCTTCTTACTGAATCTCACGATACCTTTGCTAGGAGAAATTTTCAGAAAAGCATAATCTCCAACTTCAAATTGAAGTGGCCTTCTCCGATTATCAGCATAACTTTTCTGTCTACTCTGAGCTGTTTGCAATTTTTCCTTAATAACTTTACCAACTCTGTAGTTTGCTGAACTAATTCAGGGCCACTAACTGCCTCTCTCCCACTTCATGCCAATTTAAAGGTGTTTACATGGTCTTCCATATAAAGCTTCATACGGTGCCATCCCAAGGCTGGTATGGTAACTATTATTATAAGCAAATTCCACCATACCCAAATGATGCTCCCAGCTACCACCCCAAACTAAACAACAAGCTCGCAACATATCTTCAATTGTCTGGATAGTTCTCTCTATTTGACCATCTGTCTGCGGGTGATAAGCTGAGCTATACCTCAACTCAGTGCCTACAACTCTCTGCAGGCTCCTCCAAAAACCTGAAGTAAATCTGGGATCTCTATCAGATACAATTAACTTCGGAACACCATGAAGGGGAATAATTCTATTAGCATACACTTTTGCTAATTTATCCACTGGCCAAGACATACTTACTGGCACCAATCTGCACACTTTAGTCAATCTATCCACAAATACTCATATTCCATTATGTCCTGATGCTGTTCTCGGTAAGCTTGCCACGAAGTCCATAGCAATATCATCTCACTTCCACTGCGGAATGGGTACCGGTTGCAATAGACCTCCAGGCTTCTGATGCTCTGCTTTAATTTGCTGACATACAACACATCTTGAAACAAACTCAGCTATTTCCTTTTTCATATGAGGCCACCAGAAATGCTTCCTCAGATCCTGATACATCTTGGTACTGCCTGGATGAATAGTGTACCGGGATTTATGAGCTTCTTCTAACACTCTTTGCTTTACTTATTCTTTCTGATGGTACAAATAACCTGCCTCTGAGCCTGATCACACAATTATCATCAAGGGTAACTCCTTCGATTCTTACAATTTCAGCTAAATTTGCATCTACTTTCTGAGCTTCCACAATCTGCCAATACAAAGACGGCTCTACAGTACTACTGGCTAGTACTGCCCGTCGCTGACTACTTGGCACGTACAAGGAGTTCTCTACTATCTCCTCATACAACTTAAATTCTTTAATCATCATATGACTTACATAAGCTTTCCTGCTTAAGGCATCAGCAACAATGTTGGCCTTACCCGGATGGTAAGCCAAACTAAAATCATAATCCTTTAAATATTCCACTCATCTACGCTGGCGAAGATTTAAATCCTTCTGAGAAAAGATATACTTTAAACTTTTATGATATGTAAAAATTTCAACTCTTTCACCATACAAATAATGCCTCCACATTTTCAAAGCAAACACAACTACTGCCAATTCTAAATCATGGGTGGGATAATTCTCTTCTGCTGGCTTCAATTGCCTGGATGCATAGGCTATCACCTTGCCATACTGCATTAACACTGCGCCCAGCCCTCTTCTAGATGCATCTATATACACAACAAATCCACCACTTCCTGCCGGTAGTGTCAATATCGGTGCTGTAGTAAGCATTTTCTTTAATTCCATAAAACTTCTCTGACTCTCTCCGGACCACACAAATGGCACACCTTTCCTAGTCAGTCTAGTCATGGGTGCCGCAATCTTAGAAAAATCTTGTATGAAGCGCCTATAATAACCTGCCAGCCCCAAGAAACTTCTAATCTCTGTAATTGTCTTAGGCACTTCCCACTTCATCACAGATTCCACTTTACTTGGATCGACTGCCACTCCATCTGCCGAGATGACATGACCCAAAAACTGAATTTCCTTCAACCAGAACTCACACTTACTAAATTAGTAAACAACTGATTATCTCTTAATAACTGAAGAGTAAACCTCAAATGAGCAGCATGCTCCTCTTCAGAAGCTGAATAAATCAGAATATCATCTATAAAGACCACAATGAATGGTCTAAATACGGATGAGAGATTCTATTCATCAGATCCATGAAAGCTGCAGGAGCACTGGTTAGCCCAAACGGCATAACCACAAACTCATAGTGACCATATCTAGTCCGGAAAGCTGTTTTATCTATATCCTCCTCTCTGATTCTCAACTGATGGTACCCTGACCTCAAGTCAGTTTTAGAAAACACCTTGGCTGACTGCAATTGGTCAAATAAATCATCTATTCTTGGCAACAGGTACTTATTTTTAATGGTCACATCATTCAACTTTCTATAATCAATACACATTCGAAAACTTCCATCATTCTTTTTTACAAATAACACTGGTGCTCCCCACGGGGAATGACTTGGCCTAATTAACCCTTTTTCTAGCAATTCCTCCAATTGCTTCTTCAACTCTTTGAGCTCTGCCGGTGTCATTCGATAAGGTGCTTTAGAAATCAGCATGGTACCCGGCAACAACTTAACAGTAAAGTCCACCTCTCTGTGTGGAGCTAAACCAGGCAACTCATCAGGAAACACATCTTTAAATTCTCTAACCATGGGAACTGCCTCAACTGACTTACTAGTTTCTACCAAACTTACAGAAGTTAAGTAAGCCACACACCCCGCATTAATTAACCTTCTAGCTCTAATTGTAGAAATTATAAATTTAGAAGCATAGAAAGGCATACCTTGATATTTAAATACAGAACCATTGGGGTGCCAAAATCTGATTCTTTTCTTCCTGCAATCTAGCATAGCTCCATAAGTCTCAAGCCAGTCCATACCCAAAATAATATCATAATCGGTCAACTGCAAAGCATATAATCGACCTGGCATCTGGTTCCCTTCAAACACAACTGGAGCCTCATCTATATAACACGAGGTGAGCATAAACTCACCAGAGGTAACCTCCACTACTAATTCACATGATTTTTCTTCTAAAGGATGAGCCATGCTATCGAGGAATTCTTCAGAAATAAATGAATGCGAGGCACCTAAATCAAATAAAACTTTTGCTGAATATTCATAAATGGGGATAGTACCTTCTATCATATTTGATGCCTCTGCCTGGGCACAGGTGATAGCCATAACCCGGCCCCTACCTCTCTCCGGTAATGCTCCTCTGCCACGACCTGCCGGTGGCTGCTGAGACTGCTGCGGCTGCTGAACACCTCTACCATAACCATATTCCCTCGGATAGGGACAATTACGGATCAAATGCCCCGGCTGATTACAATTAAAACACCTATAGCCTGGTGGAAGAATAGGCTACCTGGCGGTACTTTGCTGCGACTCCTCCACCTCCGGCTTACCACGACCCTGCTGAATTTGCTGACGACCTCCCCACCCTCTTCCTTTACATTTAAATGCCTGCTTTAATTTCTGGCCCCACTTACCAAAACCAGATGAGGAAGGTCCCGCTAATGCTTTACCCTTACTTACACCCACTGACTGCTGGGGTAGCCGGAAACTACCCGAACTTGACTCGCCCACCTGACGAGTCCGAACTGCTCTCTCAAGAGTGGCTGCTCTCTGGGCTGCTTCTTCAACTGTTCTACACATTAATGGTATTATTGCAATCTACAATTCTGGCCTCAAACCACGAATAAAATATTCAACTATCATAGCATTATCCATGACAACATAGGGTGCATACCTGCTCAGTGCCATGAACCGCATCTGATATTCCAGAACCGAAGTCCCTCCTTGCTGCAAGGTCCTGAACTGCTCCCTTTTTGCCTCCTGCACTTGAAGAGGAAAGAATGTATCATTAAATGCTTCAAGAAATTCAGGCCAGGTAATAGCACCCTCTATTCTGCCTGCAAAGGTGGTCTGCATCTTCAGACGCCACCATTCCTGCGCAAATCCCCTCAACTGAAAAGTAGCCAACACAACTTTGTCCACTGTCGGACACCTCATGGTCATAAAGACTCTCTCAATCTCATGAATCCAGTGCTCCGCTGTATCTGGATTCGGCCCTACTGTATAAGTGGGCGGCTGCAACCTCAAAAATCTTTCAATTTGCACTACTGGCTCTTCTGCTGCAATTACGGGTGGTGATGGTGGTACTGGTGCCACAAAAGGTACCTCCACCCCTGGCGGTGGTGGAACTGGGGCCACAGGTACCGCCTCTCCAGTCACTGGTGGTACCGGTGCCTGCTGATCCATCCTCGTCCGAATTTCGGTGAGACTCTCCCAAATCCTTTCTATCATCCGCTGAGTCGACTCCTCAGGGTCATCTCCTCTACCACCCCAGTCTCTTCTATCGGCCATTACAGCTGCCTACGCACACAACAAGCCAACCATAGGCAAAACAACGAGTCATTACAAAACCTAGGCCAGCTACTAGCAGTGTATCTAGAAAAAGATATGACTATGTAACTTCTTAATTCCTTTATATTTACACGGACCTTGCTCTAATACCAACTGTGACGGAACGCCTCGTCCAAGCCCGTTAATCCAGTAACGTACTTGACCCGAGTCCGTCTCCCGCGAACGGGCCGAAGCCTCGTAAGGGATACCACACACTAGTCCGTGAAAACACAAAGGAACACACCATTGCATTTATAATATACAAGGTTTTACATAGCCAACTTCAAAAGAAATAAAGGAAAGCACACAAGCCTGGGGCATACCCCGAGGTACAACAGGTACAACTGAAGAAAGAAAAGCTACACTGCTGGAGGCGCTGGGCCAACACCGCTATGTCGTGGCTCCGAACTGGACGACGGTAGAGAAACCTCCTCCTCGCCCTCGCCTGTGGGGAGTAGGGGTGAGCCTCGCTAGTCACTAGCTCAGTAGGGAACTCCCCCAACACCGAGCAAACCAAACACAAGTACCGAAAGCAGTAAACTATGCTAGCAATTTATAGCACAACTAAACGGGATATTAAAGCTATAAACAAACTCACCGCTAGCTGACTGCGTGAAACAACTGTAATAAATAAACGGCAAAACTCCAACACGTGTACGAGCTACAGTAGAGACTGCCACACTCGAGCCACGTAGACTGGTTCACGACACCAGCAACAGACTCGGACAAGCTAACACTGGTCTACCTCTCAGTCTCGCAGCCACGGACGGAAGATCCAGCTGCCGCTCCACGTGAAAAAGACAAGCAACTGTGGAGACCAACTAAACACCACCACCTAGGGACCACACGATCACAGGCCCATGCCTGGCACCTCTAGAGACCCTAGCCTGGGCTCACTAGAGTGAGGCACTGGAAAAGGACTAGTCGGGGACCAGTGTCGACAACTAGTGTCCGTACCCCCAACTAAGAGCGCGCCACAAGTGACTAAAAACAAACTCAAGAGTCACTGTCCTACTGTCGTTTTCCCTCAGCCGGACGTACAACTCAAACTAAGGAGTGAGGGTGTCCAGGTCAGATGACACAGACCTCGACGGTACAGTACAAGTACCGAGACAAAGCCTTGAGCTAATAGCCTGGCTCATAGAGAACCTGGGGCACCCAACTGGAGAGGTAACCACGAAAGGCATCTACTACCTGACACGTACACAGAAACCACGTGCGCACCATACAAACCACGTGAAACCTCACGTAAACCTCGTGTACTGACGGTCCACAACACGTGAATACCACCTGCCTCGTGCGAACACTATGTCCACATGCAAACTACTAGCTAGCTACGTAGCCTGTGAGCTAGCCTCAAAAACCACACACTTCCTAGAGCGCCACAAGTGCTAATGCACTGCTCACTAACACTGAGCGTACCAACAATGATAATCGGATAATCACATGCGTAAACCATGCACACACAGGGCCTCTCGGGCCAAGTGCGACAGCCTTGGGTTGCCTTCAGAAGGCGTCGCCGCGACATGTCGCCTTCATATCCAGAACGCGACCTACTTGCCTGTCGCCTTTCGGCCTTAACGCGACACATCGTTGTGTCGCGTTCAAAACGCGACATAGGGAACCATCGCCTTTTCATGAGGGAACCCTAATCCGGGCTCTCTCCATGACAACCCATTTCCACAATACAAACCACCCTTAATCCTTTATTTTCATGCTTTTGTGAAGACCTAAGTATGGTATCTATTGTTATAAACGCATTAAACTGATTGAAACCCTATCCCATGCGATTTACACCCCAAAACAGGAAGAATTCACCTACCTTCACGAAGAACACACTACACAGCGATCTCCCGGCGTTTCCCCTGCTTCTCCCAGACTCCCTGCAGCGAGGACACGCTGAAGATGCCGAAACTCAGCTGGAATCACCACAGCACCTCCCCCTAGCTGAGCATAAACCCTGAGCGTTCTGCTTGGCTGGGGTTACTTAAAAACCTGCTGCGGTTCGAAATGCGACGGATCGCGGCGTCGCGACCAGGTCGCGACGGACCTGAGCGTCGCCTTTCCGACGCCAGCTGCTCTGGGCGCTACACGTGGCGCACATGCAGACGCTCAACGCACCAAGGCGGCCACATGAATGTGACGACCACCTCTGTCGCGTTAAGAACGCGACAAACCTTCCTGTCGCGATAACATGCTGAGCAATCTAGGGTACTGTAGGCCCAAACTGTCGGCCCAGTAAGCCCCAGATACACACACACACACAACGTACAAGCCACATTGGCCACCACAAGCGTTAAACACACGATCCACGAGGATCCGAAAAATGCGCGACGTTACAGACTGCCCCCAAGATGACGAAACAGGCCGCGCGGCGAGCGGCTGAGGAGGGGGCAGAAGAGGAAGAGGAAATCCCCCAGCTTCAAGTGCGCAAAAAGCGGAAGCTGGTAAAGGCAGCCGAACAAGTGAGGCCGCGGACCGCGACGGAGACAAGACCTTTGTCGAAGGAGAGGATGTTCTCTGAGCTCGGGCTGGTTGTAGTCAGCGACCAGTCCGATGAAGACCCCGAATGGGAGCAGGTGCGGGCAACCGCCCAGCAGGGCCGGTCAGAGGAGAGGGTTGCGGACGAAGCGTCTGACACCCTAGAAGAGGTGTCGTGCGTGGCCACAGAGGGTGGAGACGGTGACACACAGGGACCCACCTCCGGAGAGGCTGCAGGGGCGACGCGCACAGTGGAGGCGCCCGGGGGCACGACTCCTCCCACGGTTGCCGTGACAGCAGAGGGCCAGCAGCAGGCATCCGCGGTGGCGGCGCCCGAGGTCGCGGTCCCTTCTATCATTGAGGCGGCGGCTAAGGAGCGACCGCAAGTGGTGGCGACATCGTCCGGGGCTGACCAGGTGGGCGAAATTGAGGAGGAGGACCCTCGAAGGTCTCTCGCACTGGGGACAGGCCATGTGGTGGTGGCCGCCGGAGATGTTGTCGCCATGGTCAGCAGAGGAGCCTCTATCAAGGAGGCGAACGCCGCTTCCGAGGTCCACGCCGATTCCGAAGAGGACCGACTGCCGCTGATGCAAGTGTTCGGGATGAAGTCCCCAGTGCGCCCTTCGGAGGCGGTGATGGAGGCCGCTTTGGAACGCCTTCGAGGAGGCATGTCTAGGGACCTCGCCCCTTGTCCCACTGCGTCCCAGCTAGAAGTGCTGGCGCAGTGCCAAGAGTTGAGCCCGAAGGACAATCCCGAACATTCAGAGAAGGTCTACCGGGCGAAGAACCAGGTTGAGGAGGACGACGAGGAAGACATCGACGTGGAGGCGTTAACAGAGAACATCTTGAAGTCGATGGAGATGCTGAAGCAGCTGGCTATGCGTGCTCGGGACCATAAGCAGATGTGGGAGGCCGAATTTGCCTTCTGCAAGGAGCTTGAGGCGTAGAACCAAGCCCGGGAAGCTGAGCTGAAGGAGGAGGTGAAGAACCTTCAAGAAATGCTTCGCACTTCCGAGCTCAACCTCGCCGTTGCCCACGCGGAGAAGGAGGCGCTTGCGAACATCCTGTCCGAGGCCAAGGCCCAGGGCATTACCGAATACAAGGCGGGGCCTAGCTTCAAGAAAGACTTGGAGCAATATGGCGCGCTTTGTTATAAGGTGGGGCTCGATGCTGGAGAGGACCGAGGACGACGACTGGCCACGACCGAGTACGCTCACGAGGCTTTTGAAGCTGCTCTTCGTGAGTGCCGACGACGAACTCAGGATCCGCACCTTGATGGGGTGCATTTCTCGCACTTCCAGGCAAGGCGGATGCCCTCTACGAACGACGATGCAGGCCCCTCCGAGCAGGCGCCTTGAATGTATTTCTTCTTTTCTCTTTACCTGGTCGGATAGGCCTTTTTGTAAATCCCTTAGAAGAACGAAATATACCTTTTTGGTTGACTGGTGCTCTATCTTCTTCCCTTGCCATGTTCTGTTCGAATCAGAATTCGTCGGTTTTTTAAAGGCTTATGGGTACCGCGCGGGTCTTTGAGAACTGAAAAGTTCTGACCGGAGGCTTGCCTTAGTTTCAAGGTTTCTTAGGCGCCATACTAATTTTCCGAGCTGAAGAGCTCAGACTGAAGATGGGCCGAACAACCTCTTACTCAAACCAGAAGAACGGAAGGAAGAGAGGTTAAATGCCGAACATGAGGCTTTTACAGATAATAAGCCTTTAGGTTAGATACATGCCAAGTCCTGAGTATGGCATTGCCGCTAGGAGTAGTCATCTTGTATGAGCCTTTCCCGAGAACCTACGCGACCTGATAAGGTCCTTCCCACTTGGGGGCGAGCTTGCCAACCGCTCTCCGGGGGTCGGATGCAGAGCAATGACGCATGACCAGATCACCCTCAAAGAAGCGCCATTCCCAAACTCGGGAGTTGTAATATTGCGCGAGTCGCTGTTGGTAGGAGACTAGTTTGATGCTGGCATCGCCTTGGCATTCGCCTAGCATGTCTAGATTCTCCCTGAGCGCTTAGTTGTTGGCAGCTTCGTCGAAATGAGTTGTCCTGATTGTAGGGAGAGCCACTTCAAAGGGTACGACAGCTTCTGTGTCGTAGGCCAAATGGAAGGGGGTCTCTCCGGTGGCCACCCGAGCAGTTGTTCCGTGGCACCACAGCACATTAGGGAGCTCTTCAATCCACGAACCGCCTGCAGCTTCAACCCTTGTGCATATCCCGTGCAGCAGTGTTCGCTTGACGTTTACGACCAAACCGTTTGCTTGGGGATGCGCCACTGAAGTGAAGTGGTTGTAGATACCAAGCTCGGAGCATTTTTGCTTGAAGAATGTGCTATCAAACTGCTTACTGTTGTCGGAAGTGATCACCTTTGGGACGCCAAACCGACAGAGGATGTTCTTCCATACGAACTTCCACGCAGCCTGGTCGGTGATCACAGCAACAGGTTCAGCTTCGATCCACTTGGTGAAGTAGTCGATGGCGACGAACAGGAATTTCTTGCGCCCTTGAGCCTATGGGAACGGACCCAAGATGTCAATTCCCCATTTGACGAAAGAACGTGGTTCGAACAAGGTGTGTAGCTGTTCGGCCGGCTGCTTGATGAGCTGCTCGAACTTCTGGCATTCCGGACACCTTCTGGCGTAGGAAATGCAATCCTTTTGCAGAGAAGGCCACCAGAACCCTGCTCGGAGAATGCTACCCGCCAGTGTTCTACCCCCCCAAGTGGCTTCCGCACAGGCCTTCATGGACCTCCTCGATGGCCGGTGCTGCCTCTATGGGTCTAAGGCACCGCAGAAGAGGTCTTGAGAGGGATCGTCTGTATAGAAGGCCTTCAATGAGAGTGAACTTTTGGCAGCGTAGCCTGATCTTGCAAGCCTCGCCTTGGTCGGGCGGAAGCTCTCCGTGAAGTAGATAAGCCATGAGAGGGTCCATCCAGCTTGGCGCTGGGGGGCCAGCCTCAATAGCCACTACATCCACCTCGGTGCTTGGCATAGTGAGTTCTTCTATGAATACGGAGTGAGAGGGCGCGATGTCGCCTGAAGACGCTAGTTTGGAGAGCGCATCGGCCTGCACGTTTTGCTCCCGTGGGACATTATGATCTCAAAGTAAAGGAGTCCCTTTGTTCGGCTCTTGACCTGCTGGAGGTACTGCGCCATGTGGGGCTCCCTTGCTTCGAAGTGTCCTTTCACTTGGCTGGCGACCAACTACGATTCACTGAAGACTCGTAGTCGAAGCGCTCCGAGGTGCCTAGCCATTCAGATTCCGGACAGAAGTGCTTCGTACTCAGCTACGTTGTTGGAGGTGGTGAAGCGGAACCTGAGGGCATACTGAAACTCCAGACCTTCAGGGGAAGTAAGCACTAGGCCTGCTCCGCTTCCTATGACACAGGATGATCCGTCGACGTAGAGCTCCCATGGGGGCTCATCTGCCAATGGGGGATCCTGTTCGATCGGGAGAGTACATTCCGCCACAAAATCTGCTAATGCCTGCGCCTTGATGGTTGTTCTCGGTCGATAGTTGATATCGAATTCGCCAAGCTCAATGTCCCATTTGATAAGCCTGCCGGAAGCCTCTGACCGCTGAAGGATGAGCTTCAATGGCTAGTCGGTAAGGACCGTGATTGGATGGGCCTGGAAGTAAGGCCTAAGCTTCCGTGCGGCTGTCACTAGTGCCAAAGCGAGCTTCTCTGCTCGAGGGTACCTTCTTTCAGCGTCTTGAAGGACCCTGCTTGTAGCAACCTGAATTTTTACGAAAAATAAAAATTTAAATAAAGAATTAAAACCTAGCTGAATGGATATTTAAATAGAGCATTAAATAAAACTCATTAGATGGAAAAGAGTAATGGGATTTGCTTAATGGATCTTCTAAAATTTATTGGGTCAAAAATATGAATTTACAAAGGAGAATAATAGGAAAATATCCTTAAATTCGTAACTAAATTATTACCTAAATAGAAAAGAAAAGGGGTATTTAATGCATTAAATAGCTAGTTTGAGTTATAATAGGATTCCTAAACCTACCCCATATGGGTTAGCACGAATTTGGATCTCTTCCTAGTCTAAATAGAGATTGGAAAGCAAGGAAGGAAGGAGGAAGTAAGGAAATTTCAGAATTTAAGAGGAATTAGAGTCCTATTAGGAAATAGAAAGAGGAGAAGCTTAAATACTCTCCTAAAACCCTCATGGCCGACCCAAGCTCGTGCCAAAGGATTCTTGGACCAGAAGGAGAGGCCAAGGAGGAGGAGATTTCGTGGGGAGAAGAACCTTTCAAGCTCTCAACCCCGTTCTTCAAGTTCTAGCCCTAGAAGAGGAAATCGAGTCAAGGTAGGCATTCTCACAAGCATAAACCGTGAAACTTTTTCTGTAGGATCTTTCTACCCTCTGGAACAAAACTCTCAATTTCATAATTTTCTAGCGATCAAATCTTTTCTTACGAATTTTCAAAGTTCTGCAGTTCTTATGACCCCGAACCTTCATGCTTAATTCATATCTCCTTGAATACTCTATCTCATGCCTCCAAATTTTAATGGGAGATACTGATGCATGATAGGCATCTTTTGCCCCTAAAAGCCCTAATTTCTATTGAGCATGTTACTCGAATTAAATCGATCTTGCTCCCTGTATCATGTTCTATGTTACTTGTTCTTGTTCATTCTCAAACCATGTTCAAACCATGCTCTCTCTCTAATTCCGATTTATTGGAAGTACCCTTACATGTCTAGTTAATTTGCACTGGTTTCATGATTTTTCGTTGACTATATAATTAGTTATGATTTCCTGAACGACCCTGTATCGAAATTTCAATGTTCTGGCCCGCAATCCAATGCCTGGTCTGACTCCTGTCGGAGTCAGGCGCAGACAACCAGAAGGCGACACCTCGATATGTCGTTTTCTGGGGCCTGATTGCGACAACCACCCTGTCGCGACCAAAAGCGACAGGTGAGCCGTCGCGTTCTCAGTACCCGATTTGCATGCCCTGTCGCGACCCTTTTTAGGCCCTGTCGCGTTCTGTCCTGACCCTGTCGCGACCAGTACAGGGGTATGTCGCCTTCACAAGTTTTTGATGAAAAACCCATAAAAAAATAAAAAAACCCTACTTAAAACCCTACTTAAAAAGGATGCTATATTGAATGATTTAAAATACATGTTCACGACTTATTTCTATCTATGATTTCTCTTGCACTTGCACACACTTGAACCATCCATTTATGGCTGAAATCTTACAGAAAATATCTCATAATGTATTACAATAAAGCATATTAACTGCCCTATTTTAAAGGACTTGCATTCGTTTTCTTGCGTTGTTTATATACCGATATTGACGCTCCACTGTCCTAGATTTCCTCTAGAACGTCGAGCACCTGTTTTATATACACACTTTTCTTGGCTTGTGGTGAACTCTCCGTCGGATATTCCTTTCGCCGGACTAGTGAACCCTTGCACAAGGCCTCCGTAAGTCTCCTCTGATCATGGATTCCCACATGGTCGACGAGGCGGTTGTACCCTAATACCTATGATACCCTTTAGGGATCTATATGATCCAAACGGCTATTAGAAGATTCACTCTCATCTTAAATCACTCCAGACCTCTGGACCTGTGCAACAAGGCCAATGGTAGGGTCGTGAGTTCCACCTGACTGCTAACACCAAGTGCGCGTGTTGTGCAACTGTTACTATCGCCTGTTTACTCGTCGCATTACGTGCAATGTCCACTAGCTCTTATCTATACTCTACTCGCTCGTCTATTCACGTTCACTCTACTATCTCGTCTACTCATCTAGTGCTCTCATCTACTTCTTGGTACTCTATATTGGCCATTGACTGATTGTCTAAAGATAAACAATATAACCAATGCCTGGCAATAAATAAAGGGCCCGATCTGGTCCTGGGATGTGCGTCCGAAAGTGCTAGTGCCCATGGGAGTTAAATGATCAGAGTGTTTGGCATTATACTCAAGTGCTATCTATCTCGACTATCTATATGACAATCAAAAACACAAAACGTGCTATACTCTCTCGATGTCTAGAATGACAAACAAGTGCTATACTCGTCGTGCTATTACTATACTTGTGCTAGTTGTGCTATGGCCATCCTGCTATTCGTGCTATACTCGATACTTGTGCTCTTTTTGGAAACTATACTCGCTCTCGTGCTATTGTTCTATCTCTTGCTATATTTTGACTCTCTTGTACCTGCTATCTTTAGATACTCTGCCATTAAATGCATTAATTATTTAAAGCCTGCTTGAGCCTGAGATTTAAGTCCTACTGGGCGTTATCGCTCACCCTACGTTATTTAATGTTGTGTTCTCAGGTGAGACCGAGGATGACACATACACTCACGAGGAGGGAATGACCAAGAGTGAAGCCAGGAGTACCCTCGAGTCGTTATGTTATCTTAGAGTTGTAGTTAGTTATTTCCTTCTAATGCAATGTAATTGGGCCCTATAGAATGGCTCTGATATTAGTGGTTGTAACTAGACATTTGGAAATTAATAATGAGAAAGATTTGCTTTAGTATTATTAGTGTGCAATGGTTTGATGTCTAGTATACGCTCTATACCTTTTCTTGCAACTGCCTTCGCGCTCCGATATTCCGCGTTGGGGCGTGACACTGCTGATGTAGTACACGGGATGCTGCGCCGCTGCCTCTTCTCTAATCAACATTGCGCAAATGGAGTGTTCGGTTACCGAAAGGTACACGAACATGGGTTCCCCGAGCACAGGTTTTGAGAGAACCGGTGGGGTTGCTAGGTACGCCTTCAGCTCGGTGAAGGCTGCTTCGCAGTCCTCGGTCCACCGTACATGCCCCCCTTGCTGTGAGGCGCCTTTGGGGACTCGCAGCAACTTGAAGAAGTTAAAACTCCTTTCTGCTGCTCGGGACATGGATCGGTTGAGCGCTGCGAGGCGTCCAGTGAGCCGCTGGACGTCGCGCACTATCTTGGGACTGCTCATCTCTAGTATGGCTTGGATTTTCTCAGGGTTGGCCTCTATTCCTCTGTTAGAGACGAGGAAACCAAGGAATTTACCCGAGCGTACTCCAAATGCGCACTTCGAGGGGTTGACCTTCATATTGTACCTTTGCAAGGTTGCGAAGGTTTCTTCGAGGTCAGAAATATGGTCGGCGCTTGGGAGCATCTTGACCAACATGTCATCGACATAGACCTCCATATTACGCCCGATTTGCTGCTCGAACATCTTGTTGACCAGCCGCTGATGTGTTGCATCTGCGTTCTTCAGACCAAAAGGCATCCTTGTGAAACAATAGAGGCCAAGTTCGGTGACAAACGTGGTGGCATCCTGGTCCAGAGTATGCATGCTGATCTGGTGGTAACCAGAATAAGCATCTAGGAAGCTTAGAAGCTCGTGTCTGGATGTGGCATCCACCAGCTAGTTGATGCGCGGCAAGGGGAAGTTGTCCTTGGGCGTGGCTTTATTGAGGTCCTTGTTATCCACTCACACTCGCCATTTGCCATTGGCTTTGCATACGAGGACTACGTTGGAGATCCATCTTGGGCATTGAGCTTCCCAGAGAAGCCCAATAGTTCGGCTTTTAGTTACGCGATCCTGGATCACGATCTGCCGTTCGCAATTGACAGGTCTTCGCCTTTGCTGGACCGGAGGCACATTTGGGTCCAGGCGAAGACGATGCACCATCACTTCTAGAGAAATAAGGGGTAGATCTTCGTCTGACCACGCGAACACTTCCAAGTTGGCTAGCAAGAAAGCCTTATAGCGCTACTGTTTGGCTTCTGGCAGTAACGTTCCAATATAGAGGACATGTTCGGGGTCGTTGTCCACCCGATCAGGAAGTAGGTCTTCGGCAGGGGTTCCTCTGCTGGTGGAAGGTTGATCGGCTGATGGGGGTATGACCTCCGAAGTTGCGAGGGGCTACTTGTCTCTCAGAGAGAGGACGTAGCATCGTCGCGACTCGCACTGATTACCTAGTACCTCGCCAATGCCACACGGAGTGGGAAACTTCATCTTCTGATGGAGAAACGAGGGTACGACCTTGATTCGACCAATCAGGCCCCTGCCAAGGATGACGTTGTATCCGGGCATGCTTCAGATGACCAAGAAGTCTACCATCTTGGTTACGCTCTTCGGGGCCGTCCTAAGGGTGATTGGGAGGCGCGCTCGGCCCATGGGTTGAACCGAGACCCCTGAGAAGCCGAACAGAGGCGACTCAACAGGGGTGAGCTGGTCGGTCCTCAAACCCATAAGCAAGAAACAGTCATAAGCTAACACATCTGGGGCACTTCCATTATCCCCTAAAATCCTGCACACGGTACAATGATTGATGGTGGCCAAAATGACCAGCGCATCAGTGTGCGGAGTGGAAACTCCTACAAGATCATCATCCGAGAAGATTATAGCCTCCTCGGACCGTGCACGTGCAGGACTGGGGGGATAAGGGGTGGGGTGAGGCGCTGGGGGCCTATCCACCAAGTGAACCCGCCGAGCGTAGTCACGTCGGCTTCGGTTGCTTTCTCTGCCTGTGCTGAACCCTCCTACGATCACGTTGATCTCCTGCCCATTGGGCTCATTGTTGATGGGCTGCTCGGGGGTCCGTTCTCTACGCCTTGGGCGGTCTTCATTGCGGCGCACATACCGTCCAAGGTATCCGCGCTTGATCAAGGACTCGATCTCGTCCTTGAGCTGACGGCACTCGGAGGTGTCATGGCCATGGTCGCGATGGAAGCCACAATATTTGTCTTAGTTGCGCCTGTGGGGGTCGGAGCACATCCTTGGTGGCCACTGAACATAGGGCTCATCCCGGATTTGTTCGGGAGCCACCGTGATCGGGGTGTAGTCGGTGAAGGGGCGCGGTCGGCGCGGTGAGTCCCCATTGCGCCGGCCCTTCTTCCGATCACGATCAGAGCCGTTGTCGGAAGGCCTCTTCTTGTCTGATGGATCACCCTACTCTGCTCGGCCGGCAGCCAAGCTCTCCTCGCATGTCGCATGGCGTTGAGCAGTGGAGAGTAGCTCGGCGAGAGTAGAAGGCTGTTGTACCCCCAATGTCCTCTGAAGAAAGCCATCGCGAGTACCTTGGATGAGGGCACTGGTGGCTAGAGGGACATCAAGGCGAGGGATGCGGAGCGCTTCGGTTTGGAACCTTCTGACGTAGTCCCAGGGAGCTTCTCCTTTCTTCTTCCGAACAGACAAAAGAGATGCCGATGTGCGCGGCTGAGACCTTCCACCCAGGAAGTTGTTCCAGAAGGACTTCTTCAACTGGTGGAAGGAAGAAATGGAGCCTGCAGGGAGGGTTTTGAACCAAGCCCGAGCAGTCTCCTTCAAAGTGGCCGGGAAGGCTCGACATTTGGTCGCATCCGATGCTTCGTAGAACACCATGTGCGACTCAAAACTGTGGATGTGGTCCGCTGGATCAGTGGTGCCGTCGTAGGGCGCGATGGTGGGAAGAGGTAGCTTCAGGGAGACCCGGGCTTCCAAGATCTCCAGGGTGAACGAGGAGCCGAAGTCCAAGTCCTCGTCCACCGGAGCTTTGCCCTCTGCCTGTTGAACCATCGCGTCGACGCGGTGCTCTAGGTCGACGACATGACGGAGGCATCGGGCAAACTCCTGGTCGGAGTGCACAGAGCCTTCACGTCGGGACCTGTGGGAGTTGGCACCTACGAAGGAACGCGGGGGAAGTGGGGCCACCGCGAAATGACGCGGTGAGTTGTCCCGTCGCTCCGGTGTTCGCCTCGCTGATGGGGCCCGATGCGACCGTCGGGGTGACTCCACTTGCTGCTCCTGCGGCACTGGTGGGGCGTGAGACCGTTGACGGGATGACTCCGCCTGCTGCTCTGGTGGAGGTGGGACCGTCTGGGTCGGCTGTCTTGCCAGCTGGGCCGGAGGCCCTGACAGATCCCTACGAGGTACTGCATCTGTCCACGGAGCTCCGCCATCTCTTGGGCTGTTACAGGCACGGCAACGACGTGCACATCGTCAGTAGCACCGGTGGGGGCGATGACAACGTCGACAGAGGGGACTCGATCGCGCGAGTCCGCACGGGACTGTCGAGACCTTGTCGCCCGACTGCCGAGGTTCTGGTGAGAGGAACGTCCGCGAGCTATGGCCGATGTTGTTCCCATAGACGGCGCCAATGAAGAGACGTGATTTAAGTGTGCCTCCCAAGAGGTATTGTCCCCATGCTTGGGGTTTTATCCTTTAAAAGGGCCCTCTTGGGAGAAGAGGTGAGGCTCTTGCTGATAAGCACACACTTGTTCTCACTATCTTTCAATGTGGGACTAAAGAATACCTCTACACAGCCCCCCAGTGAGGATAAGGGTGTGTGGGTCTCATGAAGATGAGACGTTCGGGTAGGGCGCATGGCCTCTCGTTCGTTTCCACAGACGGTGCCAAAGATGTGGTGGTGTTTTCCTGTTTGGGCTAAAGCCAAACGGGCCTCCACTAAGAGAGAGGGAAGACGCTTGCCGATGCGGAACGTAGCCTACAAAACCAGAAGAGGATCAGGGGGGCCCGGTTGAAGAACCGGGGGAACCCTCTGATGCCTAAGTCAGACGACTGTCAAAAAGGGGCTTGGAGAAGAAGGGTTCGCTTGTGTTTGTTCCTCGTGTGGAGGTGTGTCAGCGCTCTAGAGTGCATACCTTTGCATGAGGATCACCTGTGTCTTTTATAGGCGAGGGTTCTGAAACAGTTGGACGGGTGGTCCTTTGATGATGCCGGAAAGGATGTACGTGTTGAGGCGCACGTTGGGGGCCCTTACAGTTATTGCACCCTTGAATGTGGGGCGCGTGCGGTGCTGCCGTAGTAACTACCGTCGGGAGCCGAAGAGGTTCCCTGCTCTTCCTAGTCGGAAGGTACCAAACAGGGGACCTGCTTGGTAGCTGGGCCACCTGTTCGGCAACTGGTGCCCGGGGACATAGCTTTCTCCAATGGTGCTGTGGCGTACTCCAAGCAGGGTCTGTTCGGCAGGCCGTGCCTGGACCGAACAGGCTGGGAGCTATCCGAAGATCTCCCTCGAAGCCCTTTGAGCGCTTTGATTGCCAGAAGGTGTTCGGAAGGGCTTGGGCTGGTTCCGAAGACACGTGGTGCGGCAAACAGTGCCCTGTTGGGTCGATATGGGCCGTACTGGGCCTGGATGGGCCCGCAGGTCTAGGAGGCTAAAAATAGCCTCCACAAAAATAAAAGTAACTACACAATTAACCAAGAATAGACTACTACTTTATGAATCGCTATGGTAAGACCAATACTGCAAACTAAACACTAGGAAGGGAGCAAAAAGAACTATAAACTAGAAATATAAATGGAAAGTACTCTTTCAAATTCCATGCTACACATTGCATAGGAAATCAGAACCCTGAGTCAGAAGGAACAACGTTGCCACTTGGATCATGGTACTGGGTAGCTAATCTAGAACCTGCTCCGAACAAAGAAACTACAATAAAACTCTTTCAATCTCGCATCCACAGACAAAAGGTCCAACTATCACTTCGCCTCAACCAACTATCACTTCGCCTCAATAAGTACAAACAACTGTGGAGACCAACCAACACCACCTGCAGCTTGGTTGGATTCTAGACCCACACCTGACACACCTCTAGGAGTTTCGGAGCTCATAGAGTGAAGCAAGTGGAAAGAAGAGACTAGCTGGGGTCCTGTACGTCTATTGGTGTCTTTACCCTCAACCACAAGTGTGTTATAAACAACTGAATTGAAAACCAACAACACCACAAGTCGTTATCTCACTGTCATCTTTCCTTCAGCTAGACGTGCAACTCGACACGAGTGAGGGTGTCTAGAGAGACGACACATGCATACCTCTACAGTATACACAACACCGGGACAAAATCCGAGCACTAACGTGCTTGGTTCACAGAGAATTTGGAGTACCCGACTAAAAAGACCTACTGAATAAGCGTTAGACCATCAAACTCAACAAACCACATTTATATAATCAAACCTTTAAATGAAATACCAGGAATTACTATTCTAACTAACATAACACAATAAAATCATCGGGCACACAAGTTGGGGTGTTGTTGACTCAAAGGTCAAGAAACTCACCACAAATCCCTGACGCTTCTAACGCGTTAGGAAGGGGAACTATGTTAGAAAATACTAACGCGTTCGACTAGAACCATTCTAAACCATAGAACATGCATAAAACCAATCATTTCATCGTCTAAACCTCATTTCAAACCGTTATATGCACTCACATGAAACTCATTTAATCATTCTTGATGAACACACTTTAAAGAATATTCAAATGCATTTATTTAATGAAATAACGCCAGAAATTGGGACCCCATTGGATCCCCACTATGACCTGGAGACCTAAGGGTCTCAGGAACCAAAATGCAATAGAGGGGATCGTCACGTTAAGATTGCGACGCCTCAATACATTGTGTTCTAGATGAGAATGCGTCTAGGGCACAGACCGCATTCTGAACGCGGCCACCTAACTCGTCACGTTCTCACACAGAACGCCCAGCTCTCGGATGCCACCTAAAAAACCTCAAGAAACTCCATTGTTTACACCCATCAATCCATTAAAACTAGTTACCTCGACAGGAGACCATCCACAAACCACTAGACATCCATTTACATGCATTAAACCACATAATAATGCAAAGGAGTGATAGAATTTCCCTACCAAAGCGAAAAACGTGAAGAACAAAACTCGATCGGTATTTTCCACGCTTCGATCGTTCTCCTCGCGTGGAAAACACCCAAAACCACTAGCTTTCGAGCCGAAATCGCCGAAAATCCCCTCTGGGAGCCTCTCCTCAGTCAAATAGGGTTGTTTGTCCTGTTTGGTCGAGAAACAGAGCTTTAAAACATCATAATTAAGAACGTGTCAGGACATGCCGTCGCATTCAAAATACGACAAATCGGATAGTCGCATTCATGAATGCAATGCTACACTGCCACGGGTCGCATACGTTGTCGAAGAACCAAAATAGGCGGCACTGAGATTGCGACATAGGTGAAAGCCGCGTCATGAACGAGTCGTCAGCCCACAACATTGACACAATGCACTAAAGTCCAAAACACAAGTTCAATGGCTACACATTGACCCAACAATCACATAAAATCCACTAAACCAGAATTTGAACGACTACAATGTTGTACCAACCACCTGGGCTATCCCTTGCGCACAAGTAGCCTCTACTTGATATGTTGAGAAAATGACCCTCACGTTGTGATGGAAACCTTGAGCCTAACAACAAAAGAAAAGGAATGCTCAAACTAATCTCCATCCCACCTACTCTCAGAAGAGAAATATTTAGTGTGTATCAAAAAATGTGTATTAAGTTGGACACATCCAATAGAGATGTGCCATTTGGAGACTTTTAATATCTCTTCCACTCCTATTTTTTTTAAACTCGCAAAGATAAGTGACATAATTTTAGTGAATGTATCATCTTAGTGCATACCAAGATATGTACTAAATATTTCTCCATTTAAAATCAACAAAAAATGTCATTCATCTCTCTCTCTCTCTCTCTTCCCCCCCTCTACTTAGGACATCATTAATATTACATCTGCATTAAACTCGTTATGACAACGAATATAAAAGACTTTCACTTATAAATTACAATGTAAAAAATGTCATGGAAACCAAATATGAAGCATGCACCCCCGTAAAATATTTGAAACCGAACCAATTTAACTGTTCGTCATTTGAACAAGGTGATTAATTTTGTGAAGTTAGAATTCTTCCTCCAATCCCTGAATTTGCTGTGATCAGGCAGAATTTCATCATATGTGATCCTAGTGAAGAAAACAACATGACACAGTTCGTTATCTAATAGTGTGAAAAGCTAAGATTAAGAGATGATCTAGGTGCATAAGTTGGAACTTAAATTGCCCCAAAAACCTACTCATGTGTCCATGGGGATTGGGGAAGGATGCTAAATACATGTTCCCCTCTCCCTCATGCCACCAGATATTTTGGGAGATATTTTATCTCTTGTTGGAACTTTTAGGTATTACAACTCACAAATCTTTATTATTTGAGTGATCATATGGCTTCCTTTATCAGTCTTCAAGTCCACTTTTTTTTTAATCCTTCAAAGGTTTAAAATGGTGAAATGATTTACTAGGTTGAAATCGGGCTGGCATTTGACTAACAGAGAGATTTTCCTAACATTTTGAGTGAATTATATCTAATTTGTTTTTTTTTCTAGGCGGCTCTTGAATAAATCAAAATATTGTAAGGAGTTATAAACAAATATCGATCTTGAAGGGATTGATACTTGAATAGGATGAGTCCCCGAGGGCTTTTGTTTAATGCTGCTGGGTACGGAAGATTGTTCCTCCTCGTATAAATATCTGGGGTGGGTGATGAGATTGTATCTCTATATTTATTTATTTGTCTGGATTTCTTTGTAAATGCACAATGATTGCATAGTGCATCACATTTATAATAACTTAAGTACGTACAGATCAACAGATTGTATGCATCAACCTTCGCAAATCCGCAATTACATAAGAGTCTACATGAAGACATATGTAGAGGAGAGTGATTCTAAGCCTTAGAAAGTCAGATTCTTTTGGATCCTTTTGCTTCCAATTAGAAGTGACAACTTGAAACATCATATATTAAGATAAAAATGAGCTAATTTGGAAGAAAAAAATGTTTTACTTATTTAACCATCTAAAATTAACCATAGTCATTCTTAAATAGCACTAACCTAAAATTTAGAAGTTAAAGAATGACATGCATTAAAAGCTTCCTCATTTGAGGGAACGACATTAAATTTTGAAACTCATAACTTTTATTCCGGTCTTCATCAATTACTAAAGCAATATTTCTAAAGAATGAACTTATTGCTTAAGATCAAGGTTTGCCATTCCCTACCGCTTGACTTGTTCGTATCGACCTTTTGTTAGCACGGTACGACACAGACTGTACCACTGTGGGCCGAATTCTTCGATCTTAAAAAAAAAACTTAAAAAGGACAGGCTGACAACGACAGAGAGCCTTCTCTCTTGCAACTATCTTCTTCTCTTGCAGAGTAGAGGGTACCCCAAAGCAGTGGCTACAACAGCGTCTTCAACGACGGCGGGGAAGCTCCGCGAGCACGACAACAGTGACGGCGGGGAAGCACCGTGAGCAACTACAACTTTAGCTGCGTGGAACCCCTGCACCCTTTTCCCTCTGGTCCCCCCCACCCCACCCAAACTCCATGCATCGCCCCCTCCCACCTCTAGTCCCCGCCTCTACCCCGGCCCTCCCACTCCTCCGGATCGGTGCCCCCCCCTCTCCCGAGTTGCTGCAATCCCCCTAGCTTCCTCCCACCCACCCCCCGGCACACCCCCCTCCCCCTTTGGATAGGTCGCACCCCCCCCCCCCCCCCCCCCCCACACACCATCCCAACCCGCACAACAGCCCCACCTCCGCCAGTTGTCCCCCCCCCCTTTGGGCCCCCCTCCTTACTCTCTCCACCGTTGCAATGGTGGCCCCCCTCCCGCTGTGCAGTACCGCAATCCCCCCTACTACCTCACTGTTGCAATCACTCTCTCCTTCATCGTGTTGTGTCGACCATGTCTGGTATCAAAAAACTTCAAGTACGGTTCAACGTGCGGTACGACAAATCTTGGACTTAAGATTAACTTGATGTAACTCTCAACTTACAGTATTTAATTTTTTAACATCTATGATTCCCAATAGTGATTAGCTCCTCTAATCTAGATATTATGAATCTCCATAATTATGACACATTATTTGGTAAACACCCTTAAAATGTTAAGAACAAGCCCTTAGCGGTTGTGTGAGAATAATTCGTCATGGGGTGTGGCTCAATTGATCAAGAACTTTTCTCAGTCAATCCTCGCATATCACTATATTTCAGGGAGTTATTTGAAAATTTGAAAAGTATAAGGTGCTATTCGATATGACAAGACGGTAGAGGGTTCTTTTGTAAATTTCAAATTATTATTCTTCCCTCTAACTATTCGTATTTGGATATGAACCCTCCCCCTTAATCCTAATCTGACCATCATTAACACAAGTTCGGCATCGAACGGAGCTTCTGCGAAATCTGCGGTGACCCCATTAATCCACGGAAGGCCGCGTTCTGCACCGAGACCTTTGCACGTCTCATCCGTCGATGATAGAGTTTCTATCTCTTCCGTCGAAGGTAGGGTTTTGGGAGATGGTAGTGGATTAATTAAGAGAAAGGTGGAAGGAAGGGTTCTTGGGAGATCGAGATGGGATTGAGAGAGAAGATGTGAGGTCTAGGTTGGGACACAATCCTTCTTTAACATTGGGGAACTTTGAATATTCTCAACTAGAGTTAAATTTAACCTCGGGAGGTAATTTTACGATGACATATTTATATTATTTGATTTTAGATAAAAGTATGTTTGCTAATATATTTTAAGGAATGATTTTTTTTGCAACTTCACTATGGTTTTTTTCAAAAATCCCAAGAAAATTCTAGAAATTAACTTGGAAATTTTGCAAAGGTGATCTTATAATATGCATAGTAATTACAATAACGATTGTTGATTTAGTTGACTAACTTGTCGCCCCCACATCAAAGCCTTCTTTCCCCTCCCCCCTCCCTTCAAGACAGCCCATTCACAGAAGGGCTGGCCGGCCCTAACAAAAGACACAGCAATCCTCCATTGTTACACCTCCCCCATCTCCTCCAGCGATCCTCCTCTTCTTCTTCTTCCTATTCTTGTCCTCGTATATATATAACACAAGCAAGCAGCGAGAAGGGATCCATCCATCCATCCATAGAGAGACGCACCACCGTTCTCCATTACCACCCCTTCCCTGCTTCTCCTCCCTCATCTCTCCTTCTTCCTCCCGGCGTTTTGCTGGTGAGAAGGAGAGAGAGAGAGAGAGAGAGAGAGAGAGAGAGAGAGAGAGAGAGAGAGAGAGAGAGAGAGAGAGAGAGAGAGAGCGAGATGTCGAGGCCCACCATGCTGCAGATGGCCATTGGCGCCGTCAAGGACCAGGCCAGCGTCGGCCTAGCCCAGGTCTTCGCTGGCACCTCATCCCACCTCGACGTCGCCATCCTCAAGGCCACCTCCCACGACGAGGTCCCCGTTGACGACCGCCACGTCAACGAGGTCCTCTTCCTCGCCGCCTGCTCCAGCGACCACGCCGCCGCCTGCGTCCGCGCTCTCTCCCGTCGCCTCTCGCGCACCGGCAGTTGGGTCGTCGCCATCAAGTCCCTCTCCCTTCTCTCCCGCGCCATCTCCGGCGGGGGCCCCTTCTTCCTCCGCGAGGTCCACGCCGCCTCCCGCCGCGGCATCCGCCTCCTCGACCCCTCCTGTTTCGGCCACGACGCCTTCCCCTCCACCCCGCGGGAGCTCGCTGCCTTCGTTCGTAGCTTTGCCCTCTACCTCGTGGAGCGCCTCGACTGCGCCCTCGCCGGCAAGCTCGACCCCGCGTGCCTCCCCGGCATGAGGATTCCCGCCGTCCTCGACCGGGTCACCGCATGGCAGCGGGCGCTCGACCGCGTCATCGCCACGAGGCCTGCCGGCGCCGCCTTGGTGCACCGCCTGGTGCAGATAGCGCTCTACTCCGTGGTCAGGGAGAGCTTCGACCTGTACCGGGGCGTCTCCGAGGGCCTGGTTCTGGTCCTGGGCAGCTTCTTCCGGCTGCAGCCATGGATATGCATGAGGACGTACAGGGCCTGCGCCAAAGCCGCCCAGCAGTTTGAGAAGCTCGAGGCGTTCTACATCCTTTGCATACGCATCGGGGTGGGGCGGGGGAAGGAGTACCCCGCCGTGCAGAAGATCTCCAGCACCAACCTGGAGTCCTTCGGCGAGTTCCTCCAGGTAAACGAGGCGACTGCAGCCATGGCGACTTCGTCCACCTTCCGCAAGCGCAGAGATCCACGTTCTCTGTTCCGGCGAGACACGACCGAGGAAACCCACAAGTTTTCCCCGGCAGCAATGCCGAAGCGGGGGTCAAGAACAGACTTCGCAAACAACAAGGAGGAGTCCGAACACGATGATCGGAAGAACACCATAGTTTCGGAGCCACCTCCTGCCAACCACCGCAACGTCTCCACCTCCGGCGCCGACGACGAGTGGGAGCGGCTGCTGGCGGAGACGGCGACCGCCATTCTGAACAGGAGAAGCTGTCACAGCTTCCCGGAGCCGTCGGAGCCCACGGCACTGGAAACCTTTTCCTGTGGTGGGACGTCCTTGTCCGTCCCAGAGCAGAGGTACGTCAACCCTTTCTTGCAGCCCGACGAGGCCGGGGTCTTCACGGCGGCTCAGGCTTTCTGGTCGGCGACGACGAGCGTCCCCCCGCCCAGCGCGCTCCAGACGGGGGAACCGGCGGCCATGCAGCAGCTCCGGCAGCAGGAGCAGCAGAGACGTGGGTGCAGCAGCACGGCATGGTCCTCAAAAGGGATGTGCCGTCACGACCTTCTCTTGTAAGCTTCTTGAGGACTATCATATTGTGTGTGTCAGTGTGTGTGTTTCCTTGATCAGCTTTTGTATTTGATAAAGGAATTATGTACAGTAATGCCAAACGGGTCTACAAGACCCAAGACCCACAGTTACTGGATCTGAATGAGTCTGTTAACGGGTCTAGAATACAGAATTTCTTTCTGTCTTTCTTCCTTTTTTAACTTTCCCTTTAGATCCCCAATACAGACCCACCTCCTCAGATGTCATGATCTTTCACAAAAGGGAAGTTAATTTGTGCTAGAAGTTTGTATTTATATTATCTTATGGGAAATGCTTTGAGCTGGGGGCCGCGCCCCCCTGCACGCACCCCGCGTGGAGGGGGCGGGCCCCCAATATTAATATTGATTTTATTTTTTTTTCTGTGCATTATTTATGCATACAAATGATGTATTTGTGTGCACAAATATATCATTTGTGTGCAGAAATTGTAAAATAAAAAATATTTAATGCTGGGGTCCGCCCCCCTCCACGCGACGTGCGTGTCGCGGCCCCTCCAGCTCACGCTGGGCTCCCGGCATGTCGGGAGCCTAGCATTACTCTTATCTTATAGGCCTTGCATGTGTATATGCATATTCACACTTTTATGATCTATGTTGTGACCAATGTTGTTTTTTTTTTAATCAGGGTATTTACATATTTTGTTCAATATCTAATAAAGTAGGGTTTCTTTACCCTCCACAGGCTTATAACTTTTCTATTCGTTGGAGTGAGTAGGCTGCCTGTTTAAGTGATGAGGATTGCTTATTGCTGGATATGGAGGGTAATAAAAATGATGTACATTACCTAAAAAGTAATTCTTTGGTTGAGAATTTGACAAGATTTTACTCTTTTTTATTAACTAATAAAATTATTTTTCAAACAATCCACATCATCTTTGTTATAAAACATAAACGGCAATAAGTGTTCCAGAGAAGCAAATTTTTTATGGACTGTGCTATCTAAAGAGCACTCAAATATACACCATCACAGATGCGTGGGTCAAATCCTCTCCGCTTTAAGAGCGAAACGTGAACCATGTTGTCAATGTTGTGTTCCTTGAAAAGGGCAATTCTGATCAAATGACGAATCCAATAAAATTGGGCTATGTCGTGCAGCTTGTAGAAACAAAGTTGTTCATGATTCTGCCCCTTCGAAGGTGATATGGGGTAATCCCTTGTACTCGGATCTCGGTCCGAGTCGGTGGCCGGACCCCTCTCGGCCAAGTCAAAGGCTTGAGTCTGGTTGCTCGGCTAGGTCGGTTCAAAAGACCGTTACTCGCAGTATGACAGAGGCCGAGCTATCGCGAGCAGGTTTTCCCTAATCCTCCCTTTGAATCGTTCCGTCAGCACTCGCCGGACGAGCTAGTCAGCGACCACCCTAGATGGTCTTGGGGGGAAAGTCCAAATTCGGCAGGTCTCGGAGATCACGGGGTAAGTACGCCAGGTATTCGGAAACAACCGTCGGAGAGAAGCGTCAAACGAGGACCCGAGGATCCCGGGATCGTGCGCGCTGGTAAGGCCGAGATTCTCGGAGCCATAACAGGTCTCGCAAGGATCGTGGGCAATCCACAGCTGGACGTGCCCCGATCATCGGCAACCGAAGTTGCCTCGCCTGAATCCTATATAAGGAGGGCAACTCCCTCCGTTAAGAAGTAAGTGGCATCAATCCCAGACCGTCTCCCTCATTCAATTCCACCTCTAACTTGAGCGTCGGAGTTTCTTCCCACCGAGGCGACTCGGTGGTCTTGCAGGCACTACAGGAAATGAAGGATATGTAGACGGCTAAAAGCTTCAGCCGTCTACGAACTACAAGAATCGTCTACAAACTGTTTTGTAGATGGCTACACAGCCGTCTAGAGAGCCGTCAACGAAAATTCGTCTACATAACATACGTAGACGGGTTTTAGAAGCCGTCTACTAAAGCTCTGTATGTAGACGCTTCAGCCGTCTACGAAGATAGGTAGACAGCTACAATAAGTCGTTAACAAAAACTTAA